>JARQZK010003699.1:85000-162500 GCA_030704885.1 Cynegetis impunctata | reverse complement strand
AATGATAGAATAAGGTGAAAATCATTAGCCAGGAGTACTGATCGATGATGATTGAGAGATAGGTGCTGAATTGAAGAGATGTTATTATTCAAATGCCTTATTATCAAATCGTCCCTCGTACAATCATCAATATGTGTCATAGATTTTATAACATTGGCTATATGATGATATTGTTGCAACATCCGTTTGTTAATAATAGAGAAAAGATCCTGAATTTTGTTCCAAACAGAAAACAGAAATTCACATTCAATAGCGTCTTTGATGATAGTGAAAATCCAGTAGTAACCAGTTATTGTTTCGGAAGATACATTATTCAACAAAATGTATCTACCTAGTATGAAGATTAGTACAGAAGAAATCCAAAATCCATTCTTTTTGTACTTGTTATTGAGATATTTCTTTCTAATTAGTTGATCATGAATTCTCAAATGGTATAAAGCTTGGTTGAGCTTTTCAGAATGCTGAAAGTACCACACAAGTTTCAATGAAGAAACTAAAATCTCTAATGTCCTGGTAGTTTCTATGACACGGGCTTCAAATACTATGGAGAAAAGATAAACTTAGGAATCGGTTATATTGAACTGTTTTCTTACCTTGATTTTGAGCATATATTTTGAGAGCTTTCAGTCCTAATATGTAACTCACAATGTATACACTATGTAGAAAAATTGGGAAGAATAATCTGAAGAAATTATTTTTTTCTTTTGTTAAAAATAAAATACCATGCATAGAATAAATCCACAATAACCAAGGAGATAAAATTTCTCCCATTCGGGCATATATTTGTGAGGACATAATGGGTTTTCTCTTTAATTTTTTTAGATTCGTCATGTTGACATGCTAAACTTCGACAAGGAAAAGGTTTTGAAGTTGTCTATGTATGACCCGAGTACGAACTAATCATCGATTACCAATAAATTATGGCATTTCTTGATGAATTAATGTATTAATAATAATTTCCATAACTTTATAGCCGGCAATTAATATAATAGATAATCACTTATCCTTTTGAATTTACCAAATGTAACAGACTATCGAATATATCACAATGAGAGAAACCTATGCTTGAAGAAACAATACTATCCCATGATTTTTATATCAAAAAGTAGCTCCTATTCGAGGGGTAAATATCTGCCCCAGATCTTGTACTCGTATACCTAAAATTTTTTTAAACAAATAAATCTTCATGAATCCCCGCCAGGTCTTTCACATTATCAATGAATCACCGATAAACCCTGATAAATCCTTATAAATCACCATAAATTCTTACAAATACTTATAAATCACTATAAATTTTCACAAATCATCATATGTATAAATAAAAGAATCGTTTTAAAATCATTATTATAAATATTTTAATTATTTATATCTACGCTCGTAACTCCCTGACATTTCAGCTGATGATTGGGGAACGGGTGAACGAAATAGCTGAATTGTTCAAAACTAATATGTCAAAAGTATTCAAGCCATCTAATCCCAGAGTTGTGAGTTTCAACTACAAACATATTGTTAATATATCTAATTGTTCGGTTAATTGTTGAAGAAGTAGCGAATGGAATCCAATTAATGTCGGAAAGGAGTGATGAGGGGCCTGATGGTATACCTGCTATATTTCTGAAACATTGCAATGAAGGTTTGGTGATCCTCTTGTGTAGATGATTTAATCTCTCCATGAAATCAGGCATATATCCTACTTAGTGGAAATTGAATTTCATAATATCTACTTTCAAATCAGGTAACAAAAGTGACAAAAAAAATTATAAACCAATAAGCAAAAATGCATGCATTCCTAAGTTATTTGACACCTTAATTGTAAATAGAATTGCTCCGTTGTCATATATAGATGAACAACATGGCTTTATTCCGAGGAGATCTGTAACGACTAACTTGTTAACGTACTCAGATATGATATTGGAATCTATGAAAGCAGGAAAGCAGGACGGTACTATTTACACAGATTTTAAAAAAGCTTTTGACACTGTTGCTCAATGGTTACTAGTACTTAAATTAAAAGCATTAGGAGTTGACCCCCCCCCTCATAGATTGTATTAGCGGTATGAGATTAAAGATTTCGATATGTGGTGTACTCTCCGAAGAATTCATAATGAAATCTGGTGTCCTTCAGGGTTCACCTCTGTTATCACTTTTGTTGCTCTTGTTTATCAACGACATAGGAGATGTCATTATTTTTACTTTTCGTAGATGATTTAAAAATATTGAGACAAATATCAGAGGTCGACGATTGTGAACTTCTTCTATTGGATCTCAATGCAATAATGAACTGGCGTTCAGATAATGAAATGGAGTTAAACATAGAGAAGTGCCAAGTGATGAGGTTAGGAAGAGTGAAGTCACCATATTATTTTCATCACCATTTGAACCAACAAATTTTGAGAGACGCAAGTGTTAGATGCAATTGAGTCATTATATTGCGCAAATGTGAGAAGGGTGTGTGAGTACGCATCCGTGGTATGGTCACCGGTTTACTATGTTTATAGAAATAATATCGAGCGAATTCAGAGAAAATTCTTGAAGTGGGTTGCATCCAAAAAAGGATTTCCAACCTCTTTTCAAAATTATTATTTTGGTCTTTGGAATTACGGACGGAAAACTTTGACGTAAAGCTAATTTTCAAGTTGATAAATAACTTTACTGACAGTAAATATTTGTTAGCTAAAATAAGCCTTAATTGCAGGTCCGCATTATTGAGATCTAGAGAAATTTTCAACTTAAGTAACTAATTATTTTATGAACAGCCCCTTAATTAGATCACAAAGACTAGCAAATGACTGCGAAGTTGATCTTTTTGCAGTCTCAATTTTTTTCCTTAAGAAATATTTCGAGTCGCAACCGATGAACAGATAGTTAGGAGCAGGCTCGTTTTTGCAGGTGCTTATGAACTTGTTAGATTAATTTATGATGGAATTTGATTATAAATGTTTTTTTTTCATGTTTTTTTGTATTTTTAAATTGAAATTTGTAATATTATTTTTTTGTATATTTGACTTCACTAAGTTTTCCAATGTAAAATGGCAGGACCGTTTGATTAAATAAATAAATAAATGAATACTGACAAGACATATATTCAAAAATTATTTTTAATGATACAGAAACGCCAAGATGAACAATCATCCGTAAAAAACGAATTATTCTTTGAAAATTCAGTTTTTTATTGGTGTAAGCTATATTGAACTGAGTTAAAATATCTTCATTAACGTTGAAAATATTTATTTGATTCTCTTCCACTTGTATAGGTCCAAAAAACACATCCTACTCTTGATATATCTTCCTTGCCTGGCTATTTAAATTCGCATCTTTGCCGCTTATTTTCTCTCAAAAATGTCATTTCGATTTCTGGATTTTCGTCAGTACTATTAACAGCTCTGACAAGTTTTTCCACAAAACAGCTTTCGTCAAAAAAGACTGCATAATTATTTCTCTCTAATGAAATTGACCTCGATCAACTGGGAACAATGAATATATTTTCGTGTTCAATTGCTTTCTTTACCAACGGCAGCTTCATATTCTGAAAATATCTATCAGTCTGTGCTGTCACCTTATTTAATTTTTGTGGAATCTACAGAACTATGTGAACTCGATGATTGGTTTGTTATATCTTTATTAATTCTTCTCTTCCTGGATTTTGCTGAATTAGTGTTTCGGCTTTTTTGTAATGTTTCCTAGTTTCCTCCAGAAGCCAGCAGAACGAAGACTTTCTGATAATTTTTTATATATAACCAACATAGACTCTTAAATATGGATCTTTTGTCACTGTTTCATTCCGTAATTTTCAGTCTTAGTTTCTCATAATTAAATCATCAATAACTCCCTGCAGTCATGGTGGTTGCGGGCAATGTTGCAAGTATTAATTCGACTAACAAAAGTCTCGAAATGAATTAGGCGCATGCGTAATACATTAACAGCTGAGCTAAACTCTCGGTAAATCCTCAATAAATCAGCATAAATCCTCAGTACATCACCGTTATTCCTCAATAAATCACTTAATCCTCGATCACCGTAGATACTAGTGAACCTGTATTAAGTCATCTCAATTCATTCAGTCTGTACACCATAAATCACCTGATATTTACCCCTCGCTCCTATTTATGCAGAATCAAGATTCAAATAGAGATGAAAATTAATTTAACTTCATTCCAGATGTCCTTGAAGTAATGGATAATTTTTTGGAATCAATTTCATTCTGATATCCCCTAAGTTGTTTGAACTTGTGTTCAGTTTATTTTATTCAAGAAATAATTTGCATTAGGTTCATTGCATTTTTTGCGGCTGTGACCGTCTTCAGTTACTGATTACCTATCTACAATTCAATATCAGGCAAATCTGGTTATATTTGATAGTAAGGAAAACCACAGAAACTCTCCGTTACGGAAGTTATAGTATATGAAAAAGTGTTACCATAGCCAACGATATAACTGCAGGGACGAAAGAGGAGGGTCTAAGAGATAATGTATGATAAACAACTATAATGAATCTCAAGAAGTGAAATCGTTACATCAAAATTCATAAATATACACAAAAGTGAAAATATACATACATATATATATATATATATATATATATATATATATATATATATATATATATATATATATATATATATTATTTATATATATATATATATATATATATATATATATATATATATATATAATTTTATCTTTAAATTCATGTACGTACAGAACTTATGTATGTATGTAATAAACGATTAATTTAACTCGTCTGTTAGTCTTCGTAGAAAGATGTTTACTTCAGCAATGGAATCGTAAACCAAAAAATTCAAGAAATAGTATGCCCCGTGAAAAGCATGTTGCAAAATTACATAAATATATACATAAATATGCATATAATAATAAAATAAATAAATATATATATATATATATATATATATATATATATATATATATATTATATATTAATATATATATATATATATATATATATATATATATATATATATATATAATATATATATATATATATATTATATATATATATATATATATATATATATATATATATATATATATATATATATATATTATATATATATATATATATATATATATATATATTTTGTGTATATATATTGAACGAGGTAGAATATCGGGATTCTTTATGTGACGAAGATTCTTTTTGCATTTTTTCTCTTTTCTCTTCGGCTAGACGTATTGTGCCTGTATCACCAGCAATATATTTTTTTAAGCTGGCTACTACTGTATATATGATTTCGTTTCACATAAACTTTGTGGTTTATTTTCCTCCTCAAGAAGTCACTAAGAAGGTACGAAGTATATATGTATATATATATATATATATATATATATATATATATATATATATATATATATATATATATATATATATATATATATATATATATATATATATATATATATATATTTTTTTTTTTTTTTTTTCTTTTTTCAGAAATAACAAGCCATTTGAGTTTCAAAAAGGTGTACGTTTCGTCAAGAATTGCATGACTTTCTCAAAAGTTTTGAAAATGTTACCAACTTCTATTATATACATGTTAACGGTATCCCTTTACTAAACACCCCATTATTTGTTATGTCAGCACGGACGAGTGGTAGGAAGCGGAAATGCGCGTTACCAATTCAGCAGTAGGGAACTATTGCGCACAAAAGAACAGTCATCGAGCTTGAACGTATGAACAAGTTGTTAACGTATGGAGCAATAAACGGAATTATTGGTCTAAATATTTATTCTTATTTGTGTGTATCAACCCCAATATTTAACATTTACCGAAGTATTTAACATGCATATAAACATACACAATCTATTCAGAATAATTAAAAAAAGCCATCGAAAAGCATAACTTGAATACTATTTAGCATTTATGAATCTGTTATTGCAAAAAAAGACAAATAAGTACCAATACAATACAAACAAGATTAATTCGAATAGATATTATATGTTCATATATACATATACATACATACATATATATATATATATATATATATATATATATATATATATATATATATATATATATATATATATATATACAAGGGCGTCACCAAGGGGGGCCAGGTGGGGGCAGTTGCCCCCCCTAGAGATTCATGTAGTCCAAGTCAGAATTAAGTCAGAGTTAAGATTAAATCCACCGCGAGCGTTTGCAGTGTCCATAATTGTAATCTTCTGTCGAATCATTCTCTACGTTGATTGGCTATCGTTATGGCCAGCATTGCTATAAACTGTGTTGTTAGGTTATGTTTTTTTTTTTGATAGACTGTAAAAGTTGGAAAACCTATACTTAAAGTTGTTTGCTTTGATATCAATCAAAATGAACAATTTTTAGTACAGATTTTACAACTTTGAAGTTAGTTTGCTTTGCACCCACTGGAGTTAGTTAGGATAGTGATTCAAAAATATTCGTATGGTATATAAAAGGAGATAGATTTTTCAGTTATTATTCCTTTATTGAATGGAATTGGCATTTACTTGGTGAAAGTTCATATTCATAACTTTATAAAGTAATAAAAAACTAACTTTTCACAGGTTAAAATAAAAATCTATTGAGTAAACGCGTTTCGTCATAACATTGACTTCATCTCGTACTAAACTATGGTATTACAAAACAATCTATTTATACGAAAATTGAATATAACAGAGGGGTACTTAGAGAAACTAAATAACAATAAGCAATTCATTCTGAGCTATTAGTAGGTACCTACATTGAACAGATTAAGGAGAGGAGAAGGGTTTACTTCAATCTGGTCGTTAACTAAATTTCCGGAATTTTTATATTTATTTATGTATAGGGATTCCCAACAGTTGGTTTTATGGAGACTATTTTCAAATTGTAATATATTATAATTGTGATTAAAGGTATGGTTTTCTTGAATAAGATGACACGCATAATTAGAATCAGTTTTCTGCTTAATATAGCTACGTTGGTGTTCGTGTATTCGAGTTTTGAAATTTCTAATTGTACGTCCTATATAGAATTTTTCACAATCGTTACAGTCGAGTTTATAAACACCAGTACGTTCATCTCTATGAATTTTTGATTTGTTGTTTTTAATCAATTTTCCAATGCTATTATTGGTTTTATATGAAATTTTGAAATTTTGTTTTTGAAAAAACAATTTCAGGTTTTCGGAAGTTTTGCCCAAGTATGTTAAACTGCTAAATACTCTACTTTTTTCGGATATAAGTGGGTAAATTTCTGAAATTGTCATTTTTTATTTTTTCCTCTGAATGAGGCTGTCAATCATATTAGGCGAATAACCATTATTTACTGCCATTTGTTTAATTATATGCAATTCCTTCCGAAAATTAGCTTCGGACAATGGAATTTTGAAAAGTCTATGAATCATACTATGATAAGCCGCTAATTTATGTGAAAAAGGGTGTAGTGATGTGTTATGAATTGTAATATCCGTTGTCCGAAGCTAAGTTTCGGAAGGAATTGCATATAATTAAACAAATGGCAGTAAATAATGGTTATTCACCTAATATGATTGACAGCCTCATTCAGAGGAAAAAATACAAAATGGCAATTTCAGAAATTTACCCACTTATATCCGAAAAAAGTAGAGTATTTAGCAGTTTAACATACTTAGGCGAAACTTCCGAAAACCTGAAATTGTTTTTTCAAAAACAAAATTTCAAAATTTCATATAAAACCAATAATAGCATTGGAAAATTGATTAAAAACAACAAATCAAAAATTCATAGAGATGAACGTACTGGTGTTTATAAACTCGACTGTAACGATTGGGAAAAATTCTATATAGGACGTACAATTAGAAATTTCAAAACTCGAATACACGAACACCAACGTAGCTATATTAAGCAGAAAACTGATTCTAATTATGCGTGTCATCTTATTCAAGAAAACCATACCTTTAATCACAATTATAATATATTACAATTTGAAAATAGTCTCCATAAAACCAACTGTTGGGAATCCCTATACATAAATAAATATAAAAATTCCGGAAATTTAGTTAACGACCAGATTGAAGTAAACCCTTCTCCTCTCCTTAATCTGTTCAATGTAGGTACCTACTAATAGCTCAGAATGAATTGCTTATTGTTATTTAGTTTCTCTAAGTACCCCTCTGTTATATTCAATTTTCGTATAAACAGGTTGTTTTGTAATACCATAGTTTAGTACGAGATGAAGTCAATGTTATGACGAAACGCGTTTACTCAATAGATTTTTATTTTAACCTGTGAAAAGTTAGTTTTTTATTTCTTTATAAAGTTATTATTCTTTTACCTACCTATATGAAATATATTATTTCATAGTGAATTTAAAAAGAAATAAGCCTAGCGAAAGGAGCAGTGACAGCGATGAATAGGAAGAAAAAGTTCTAAAGGAAAAAAAGAACAAAATGGAAACAATATCGCATGAATCTAGGTTGCTTACCACAACCGGAGATACTCAGTCTCAGGAACTAGTTCTGGACTCTCATATAGGCACAAGTCCTTATGATTATTCCAAGGCTGACCTGCCGATACCTTGCTCATCCCAAGATCTGAACTTGGATACCGATTCTTCTATAGATGACTGCAACGAAAATGACATCGGTCGATTTATTGGACGAGCATCGTTGTTTTCAACCGAAAAGAAGAAGGAATTAATGGAAAACTGTTGGTCCCCTTCTGCGACATACAATTTTGCTTAAGACGCCAAACATTTGAAGATAAAATTTAATTATTCCTGGTTGGAAACGTACTCTCCATGGTTGGCTTATTCCAGGCTCCAAAAAGAGTCCTTTCGTAAATATTGTTGGTACGTTGTTTCCGCCAAATCCAAGCACTTTTGGAGATCTATTGGGATCATTTATCGTAAGACCATTTTGTAAGTTCAAAGATGTTCACGAGAAGTGCAAAAAGCACATGGAAACCCACTTCCATAAGGCAGCACTGGAAGCTGCTAAATGATTTCTCAGAAATGTGCCTGTAGATGTGCAACTCAACAAATACTCTCAGGGTATTATTGAAGAAAACCGAAAAATTATAACATCCATCATTTCCTGAATTAAATTTTCCGGGTGACATGATTTAGCTCTGAGAGTTATGGCGAAGTATTTATCGAGAACTTATACAAGCTGCGACTTGACGCGGGAGATTTGGTTTTGAAGGAACACATTGAGCATGGGAAAAAGAATGCAAGCTATCGATCGGTTGATATTCAAAATGAAGTTATCGGCATTTGTGGAAAGGTCATTCGGGCAGATATTATGAAGAAAGTAAAAGAAACAGAAGCATATAGTGTGTTAGCGGACGAAACAGCTCGCATTTCTGGCACTGAACAGGGCTGCGATACTTTGATGAGGAAACCAAAGTCCAAGAAATGTTTATCGGATTTGTGGGGCTGAAAGATCTGGATGCGAAATCTATTGCATATAGCATCGATGAGTTTCTGACAAAAAAAGACCCTAATCCAAATAAATGCGTCGGTTTTGGATTTGACGGTTGTTGACAACTTCCGGAAAAGACTCCGGGGTAAAAGCAATTCTACGCAAAATATACACGAAAGCTTTATTCTTTCATTGCTCGTCCCACAAACTGAATCTGGTAATCGATGATCTCAACACTCTTCCTGAAATTCGAAATGCCATGGAAACCACGAAACATTTTATTAGATTTTTCCGGGAATCAGTTTTGAGAAGGAAGTTGATATAACCGTTATTGATTTCCTGAAAGAGGCAAAAACCTTCTCCAGAAACAGAAAAAGCATTGAAAATTTTGATCGCTCTACCGTTCACAACGGTAACGATAGAGCGATCGTTTAGCAGCCTCAGGAGACTAAACCCTGGTTAAGAAGAACTATGGAGGAATATCGCCTCCATGGTCTGGCCATGATAAGTGTGCACAGAAAACATATTGATGACAACGTACAAGATTTTCATAATAAAGTGTTCGAAAAGTTTTCAAAAAACCTACGACGATTGTGTTTTGATTAAATTAGATCTTAAAAAAGTTCTCTCTCTCTACTACTTCATTATTAAAATCTTGTAACTGTCAATGAACAATTTGTTTTAATTCTATTACCAAATTATTAATTCTCCAAATTGTTTTAATTCTATTACCTATTATTTCATCCTATATTTTTTCCCAAATTCTTTTTCTTCTATTATTAATAACTTTGCTTTTAACTGTATTCAAAATTCATACTCTTCCCATCCTCCATATATCAACTGCCCCCCCCCCTGAACCACCGGCTGGCGACGCCCTTGTATATAATATATATATATATATATATATATATATATATATATATATATATATATATATATTCATTTCCATCAGAAATAAATGCATTATTATGTAACATTATATTGTATACTCACTTCCTTCGATAGTGAATTCCAAATATGCAAGAGTGTGCTGATTAATGCTGATGTATATAACCACCACAAAAATGGTGATATCATGTTCATGATAGATGGGTTTGAAATCAATTTACCATGAAGATAATACAATTCATGCACGGTGTCAGGAACAAGTCTCATTAAGGTCAATGCTGCACTAAATGATAGAATAACGTGAAAATCATTAGCCAGGAGTACCAATCGATGATGTTTGAGAGATAGGTGCTGAATTGATGCCATATTTTTCTTCAAATCTCTTGTTATTAAATCGTCCCTATTAGAATCATCAATATGTGCCATCGATTTCATAATATTAGCTGTATGATAATATAGTTGCAACGTCCGTTGGTTTAGAATAAAGAAAAGTTCCTGAATTTTGTTCCAAACTGAGAGCATAAATTCACATTCTATAGCATCTTTGATGATTGTAAAAATCCAACGATAATCGATAAATGATGCGGAACTTAGATTACTCAACCATAAGCATCTAACTAGTATGAATATTAATGTAGCAGAAAACCAAAATCCATGCTTTTTGTATTTGTAATTGAAATATTTCTCTCGAATGAGTTGATCATGAACACTCAAATAAAACAAAGCTTGGTTGAGTTTTTCAGAATGCTGAAAGTACCATACAAGTTTCAATAATGCAACTAACATCTCCAATGTTCTGCTAGTTTCCATGACACGGGCTTCAATTACTATAAAAAAAATGAGCTGAGGAATAGTTCACATAATATTTTTTTCTTACCTTGATTTCGAGCATAAAATTCTAGAGAATTCAGACCTGATAAGTAACTCACAATATATGCACCTTGTAGAAACATTGTGAAAAATAATTTGTAGAAATAATTCTTTTCTTGTGTTAGAAATAGAATACCATGCATGGAATAAACCCACACTAACCATGGAGATAAAATATCTCTCATTCGGACATATATTTCAGAGGAAATTATGTGTTTTTTCATTAGTTTTTTTAGATTCGTCATGTTGACATGTTAAACTTCGACACAAGAGAAAGGTTGTGAAGTGTTCATGAATACAAACTTATCATCGATCACCAATAAATTTAATAAAAATTATCACATTTGTTGATTAATTAATATATTAAGTATGATTGCTATAGATAAACATTTTTTGAACTTCATTATATATATGTATCCTCGAAGTAATGAATATTTTTTCGGAATCAATTACTTTCTGAAATTCTTTAAGTTGATTTGTCTTGTATTCTGCTTCTTTCATACAAGAATTAAATTGCATGAGTTTCATTGAATCTTTTGCTGCTGTTGCCATCTTCAGTTACTGATTACTTGCAATTTAGCCAAATATTAACACTCAGGTCTGCTTATATTTTATGTTAACGCCATTCACCGCCATTTTTCAGTAGGAATTCATGTGTTCTTCTTATATTACCCACCACTACAGCTTCTGCGGATTGCAATATGCAATATGCGATGCACTTCGCGAAAAATACGACCATAGTGACAGAGATCTGATGCTCACGCGGTTTTTTCGAGTCGAAAGCAATCTCATCGAAGTTTGTGATGTGTAAATTGTATACATCTTTCATCTCAAAATATTTTTTGTTCATTCTATTGACATCGAGAACTATCAGTTTCCTTGTTCATTCACTAAAGAAATCGGTCTCATAGCTATTATTTATTTGTAAGGAATGGGTATCATAGAATTGGTTTAGCAGATTAATGTAATATTGAAGAAGAAGGGGAAGAATATTCATTGAAAATAGGTAACCCTAATCACTACGTTTAAAATAGTTATAGATATTAAAAACAAATATGAAAATAATTTATGACACACATAGGTACATGGGCTAACGAAAAACTACAATATTGTATAAATACTATAGCTATTTTAAATAGTTATGAAGAAAGTAAATACAACTGCACACCCATCTATTGAAAATGGCTGTGCAGCTGTATTCAACATACAGCTCTTGTACAATATTCAACTAAAAAAACAACACACAATTACAATATCAAAAATGTCTTTCAGAAATAACATATTATCCAACGTTTTGTATAAATTTTAATCGACTGTTTGAAAAATGCGTAATGATTGACTAGACTCTACTATTTCTGGTAATTTTTTGTATGCAGCAAACCCTTTGAAAAACAAAAAATTTATTAGACCTATTGGTTCTGCATACATAAAAAATTTGCTTCATTTGTTGTAGCATAATTATAAACATGTAAATTCTTTAAATTTATTAATTCACAAAGTTACGGAAGTGCCAAAATACTTAATATTTTAAATATGAAGATCATTGTTAAGTAGTACATGACTCCTATTCCAGTAGTAGGGGAACCCAACAAGCAAAATGGGGATTCACTCGAGCGCCGTGAAGATAAGATACTAAAATGAAAAAAGGTTATATGATGGCTGCCCTGTCACTGGGAAAAACTTATAAAGATTTTCAAAAATCTAAAAAAAATCGTTATGTTGAAATATTCGTGCGCGTCAGATATAGATAGTTTATGCACCCTACATGTATCTGATAGCGGAAGTAGGTTAAACTGCTGGTTTGCATAGCGGGGGTAACCGTACGAAGGGGTTGAAAGTTGAAAAAAAAATTATTCGAGCTCGTCGGATATTCAGAAGGAATGTTAAGTAAACCCTCAAGGAGCTCCTATTCAAAAGACTGACGATTTGGACAGGAACAAAACTCATGGTCGATATTCGAAAATACAAAAGAAATCGTGACATTTCCTTCAAAATGCAATAAAATTCAACCGTGCTCGAGAATGTCGAGGTGACATTTTCTTTTTGCAAATAGTCTGGTTAGTGGTATACATAGTCTTCTGCATGTAATTAACTCACCTTGCCTTAATCTGACGCGCTCGAGTTTTTCTAACGATCGAATTCCTTTTACTTATCAGCTGCCATAGACGAACACTTCCATATTAAGGGTTCAAGTATGGTGGAGGTACTTAACAGGGTGCAAGTTTCCCCCCATATGTTATTCTGCCGCCCTCGAGTGAATCTGTTCGTTTTCTAAACAATACGCGTTCATGCAGTTTTTGTAGTTGAGATGTCTGATTCAAATAAAAAAGAAAAATTTCAGAGGCACAGTAATCAAAATGAGCAGACAATCGCATTTTATACGGTTCTTCTTGAATACTAGGGAATATTTCAGAAACTCTCGCAAAAAAATATTTTTCAGATATTCTCTTGCAAATATGCTCGGAGTTGTTGCAAAAAAGTAACTGATTATTCAACTGAAATCCGAGGTATTCAATAAACTTCACAATATAAATTTTTTCATCATCAACTCTCTCAAATCAACAGCCGGTAACTTATATCTGGTTGTTATTATCATACCATCAGTTTTTAAAGTATTCAGATTCAACCCATTTGCCATGGGATGCCCATTAACCCTACAAGTGCAAAATTTCTTTTTTCAACAACTCTATCCAAGTAAGCATCATGGCATGCCAACAGTGTATCATCCGCAAAAAAAATACACAACAATGGACAAGTTTGTGTTATTCATGTACAAAATAAAAAGCAGAAAGCCCAAAACACTATCCTGTGGAACACCCATATTCATATCAAATTTCCATGATATTTTATTCCAAACCTTAACTACCAACTTTTTATGAGTCAAATGTTTAACTAACCATCGATAAACGTCTCCATCAATGCCATATTCTTCTCAACTTCATTAACTTATATTGAATCCTCAAATTTTATACACCATTCTGTTTATATTGAGCCTCATTAGTAAATAAGCATCTTCTTATAATCTATGGATGTCGAATGCTCCATCTACTGAAATTTGTTCTTGCGATTTCATCACCCTGTATATACAATTTGAGAAACGCTCATGTTTGGGCAGATCAAAATATTTTTGGTCTGCTACAAATTTATTCACAGATAAAATTTTCAATAAACGTCTATTAGGGCATTATTGATAACAATTTCATTAGTCCTCACGTTTTGCAACACAGGCCTCCTGGTGAATTGTATTAAGATTTCTTAGAAAAACATTTGCCAGTGTATTGGATGACGAAAATGTAGATGTCGACTGTATGTATTTCCAGCATGATGGTGCCTCTCCCAATGCAGAACTGTGTGAAAGGCTTCTCTAGGGATATGCGTCAAAAATGTCACGTTAGACTATGTGTTTGCAGTAAAAGAAATTGTTGTCACATTTGAATTTTATTTCAATACAATGTTTGTTTTTATAATAATTTGTTGTGTTTATTTTTATCTATTTTGTTATTGTGTGTTCTTGAGTATGTATTATGCAATACTCGGAAATTGTTTCGTTGATTTTCACATTTGAATTTTATTGCAGTATGACATACTTATATATTTATTTTCATGAGAAATTTTGCGTTGTGTTTTTTTAAAGTGTATTTTCAGTACCTATGTATAATGCGATATTCATGCTCATGAATGTGATGACGGTTTGAAAATTCTGTAATAAATTAATTGAGTTTGTTTTCCATTCCCATCTAGTTATTGCTATTTATTGCTGCCTGGCAACAAATCATAATATATGGATATGATGTATAGTTTGGTTGGTAGATATTTTATTCTTGAACAAAGTTGTTACAAGTTTCATAGCTGTATTGTCATTAGTTAACAAGTTATAAGTATGTCATGAAAGATACGAAAAGGTAAAAAAATTCTTGAATTTTTATAAACAAATACATATAATAGCTGATAAAAAATAAGTACAAACGAGAAATCGAATAATTTTGAATGCTCTCCAAAAAAATTTTCCGTCAACAAATCAACATCTCACAATTAATAAAAATATTTCCAATCTATATTACTCAAACACGTTTTCAACTTGTCATCATATAATTTTGTACAAATTTTTTGTTTTAGCAACGTGACCAGTAATGTGATTTTTTCAATATGAAAAAAGAACGCGATTTGAATGATTCTTATCCGAATATGATCTAAACAGGACACACTCTCCAACTAGTCCGGTTGGTATGATCACATGGCGAAAATTTTTCCCTTAATATTAAAGTCAGCAATGATGACATGTCCATCATTACCTGCACAATTTGCCTATATATAATTATATAAATCATTATTACATTCTTTGATCCGGTAGTCCAGTTACCTGAATTTTCCTATAATTCACAAGTACAATCAATTTTATAATTTTCATTTTGCCCCAAACTCAATACAGTAGAATCATATCAATATGTCTGACTCAAATAAATAGCAGCACCACAATTTTCCCCTCACTGTAAACTAATTCATATCCATTCAAATCAAAAACGCAATTATGAAAAATATAAAAAGTTTTACTTAGTACAATACAATCAAAATCATGTCGCATAGCATCCAATTTAATCCGAAGTTGATTCATAATCTTATATAAACCTCTAATATTATTGTGGAATAATCTATAACTCGAATCAATTTCTTGCTGTGTTATTTTGTTATAACACTCAATAGTATCGCAAGCAGTTGTTTCAAATTCAAAGTAATGATAATCTATATATAATTAACTGATCTATAAACAGTCACAAAAATCTATTAGTCTAATTAACAGCAAATTGAATTACTAATTAGTATTGTTGATACTTTGCCTTGCTTTATCTAGGAGTCTCATATAAGATAGGAACAGACTATCAAAACATCATAACCTGATTTGTACTTTTCAATCGCAATTGCACAATTTTTGCATTTGAAAACATTACTTGAACACTTCCTCGAAACATGTTTTTCTGAGAATTTGGCACAAACTGTATCCCCGCTGCAGTCTTCACTCTTGTTATACAATCCCCAGCACTCAAATGTGGAAACTCTCAAGTACCGGACACTTGTTGTACATTGTATTGAAATTCTTGTTCTCCATAATTTCATTGAAAATATTACCATTACACTAAACTATTGCTCAATTTGTTTCGTTTTCCTTGGTTTCTCTCAACAATTTCCCACTTAAGTGTTCTTCTTCCGATATAAATTAATTTTTTTTTCTTTAGACGGAACTCTCTATAAGATAATTTCCAAACCACACCAACAGTTTTTACGAATACTATATAACTCCAGCTTGTATCGTAACCTCACTTGCTAATCTGTTGAGAGTTTTTGCGAAATCTAGATATATCACATCCATAGCTAACTAATTATCAATAGAGAGAGAGAGAGACCAGTCGGTCATACAGGAACTTCATCAAAGTGGAACACCTCCAAATTCTGCTCAACACAGTTATACTTAATCACATTATATTCATAATAGTTGCAACTCCTATTTATCAATTGTGTTTCAATTTAGGCCGCTATAACTACATGATCATATATGCCAATTGGACGGATTTACTTAATCTAAATCATGAGTTGATCGTTATTTGTATAAATTAGATCTAGGGTTGATGGTTGGTCATCAGTAAGGTATCCTAGGAGCTTGTCGATTGGTTGTTATAAATTCGAACCTACAAAAAATTGGGCAAACGCCCGAGGAACTGGAGGTAAATCCGCAACAGCAGTAACAGTCCTGGAAAAAGCAGGAGAGTTGAAATCATCTACAATCATAATATTCTGAAGGCAAGAAACTGCACCACGATTCTGAATAAAAAATATTTTCAGAAGAAATACAACAATCACTTGGTCTATAAACGCAAACCTGGTTTAAGGTAATGAAATATTTCGAAATTTTCAGAACCACAATGTCGTGACTTCCCAACTAGAAGAGACAAGACAAAAGTTCTGAGTAATTTTATAAGTATATACATACACCGCCACTAACTCTGCCAGGTCTATCCGAGCTGAAATATTGTATTCACTAATAGGTATAGACTATTAGGTCCGCATCAATTGCATTCAGCCATGCCTTTGAGATATATATCATACTTGAGCGAAGATCCTCTACAGCGCACACAAATTCATCATACTTGGCCTTGAGAGAATCAAAATTGCTATACGATAGAGGCAGGATCTTATGACAGAACTATTAAATCTGTTAATTAGTGTCTATAATGTTTGTCCCTCCGTTAATAAATTTTATAGTTAAATCACGCCATTTTTTGTTCTGTTTACGAATTTATCGCAACAGTTCTTGATAAACTATATTATGTAGGTGTCTGATAAGAAATTATTGAATAATTCTCCATTGCAGGATATTCAATCAACCTCTTTTTATAGCACTTAACGGGTATCGTGTTTGTTCGGTAAAATTGATTTAAAATTAATGCTGAATTTGGATATAACTCACCCAATCTGAAATGATAATCAGAAATGAAGACTAAGCCAACATTAGTGAGCATGGAATTTTTCTATTCCAAACTAGCATCGCAAGCATAACAAATTATTTTTATACATTTTTCACGATATCTGGTTGGGGGTGGGGGGGGGGGGGGGTGGGGGGGGGGGGGGGTGGGGGGGGGGGGGGGTGGGGGGGGGGGGGGGTGGGGGGGGGGGGGGGTGGGGGGGGGGGGGACCTGATAAATCCTTATAAATCACCATAAATTCTTACAAATACTAATAAATCACTATAAATTTTCACAAATCATCATATGTATAAATAAAAGAAGCGTTTTAAAATCATTATTATAAATATTTTAATTATTTATATCTACGCTCGTAACTCCCTGACATTTCAGCTGATGGTTGGGGAACGGGTGAACGAAATAGCTGTATTGTTTAAAACTACTATGTCAAAAGTATTCAAGCCATCTAATCCCAGAGTTGTGAGTTTCAACTACATACATATTGTTAATATATCTAATTGTTCGGTCAATTGTTGAAGAAGTAGCGAATGGAATCCAATTAATGTCGGAAAGGAGTGATGAGGGGCCTGATGGTATACCTGCTATATTTCTGAAAAGTTGCAATGAAGGTTTGGTGATCCTCTTGTGTAGTTGATTTAATCTCTCCATGAAATCAGGCATATATCCTACTTAGTGGAAATTGAATTTCATAATATCTACTTTCAAATCAGGTGACAAAAGTGACAACAAAAATTATAAACCAATAAGCAAAAATGCATGCATTCCTAAGTTATTTGACACCTTAATTGTAAATAGAATTGCTCCGTCGTCATATATAGATGAACAACATGGCTTTATTCCGAGGAGATCTGTAACGACTAACTTGTTAACGTACTCAGATATGATATTGGAATCTATGAAAGCAGGAAAGCAGGACGGTACTATTTACACAGATTTAAAAAAAGGTTTTGACACTGTTGCTCACTGGTTACTAGTAGCTAAATTAAAAGCATTAGGAGTTGACCCACCCTCATAGATTGTATTAGCGGTATGAGATTAAAGATTTCGATATGTGGTGTACTCTCCGAAGAATTCATAATGAAATCTGGTGTCCTTCAGGGTTCACCTCTGTTATAACTTTTGTTGCTCTTGTTTATCAACGACATAGGAGATGTCATAAGGTTTATTTTTACTTTTCGTAGATGATTTAAAAATATTGAGACAAATATCAGAGGTCGACGATTGTGAACTTCTTCTACTGGATCTCAATGCAATAATGAACTGGCGTTCAAATAATGAAATGGAGTTAAACATAGAGAAGTGCTAAGTGATGAGGTTAGGAAGAGTGAAGTCACCATATTATTTTCATCACCATTTGAACCAACAAATTTTGAGGGGCGCAAGTGTTAGATGCAATTAAGTCATTATATTGCGCAAATGTGAGAAGTGTGTGTGAGTACGCATCCGTGGTATGGTCACCGGTTTACTATGTTTATAGAAATAATATCGAGCGAATTCAGAGAAAATTCTTGAAGTGGGTTGCATCCAAAAAAGGATTTTCAACCTCGTTTCAAAATTATTATTTTGGTCTTTGGAATTACGGACGGAAAACTTTGACGTAAAGCTAATTTTCAAGTTGATAAATAACTTTACTGACAGTAAATATTTGTTAGCTAAAATAAGCCTTAATTGCAGGTCAGCATTATTGAGATCTAGAGAATTTTTCAACTTAAGTTTTGCTCCAACTAATTATTTTATGAACAGCCCCTTAATTAGATCACAAAGACTAGCAAATGACTGCGAAGTTGATCTTTTTGCAGTCTCAATTTTTTTCCTTAAGAAATATTTCGAGTCGCAACCGATGAACAGATACCTAGGAGCAGGCTCGTTTTTGCAGGTGCTCATGAAATTGTTAGATTAATTTATGATGGAATTTGATTATGAATGTTTTTTTTCATTTTTTTTGGTATTTTTAAATTGAAGTTTGTAATATTTTTTTTTTTGTATCTTTGACTTCACTAAGTTTACCAATGTAAAATGGCAGGCCCGTTTGATTAAATAAATATATAAATAAATACTGACAAGACATATATTCAAGAAATATTTTTAATGATACAGGAACGCCAAGATGACAGGTCAACATCACATAACGGTCAACAGTAACTATACTCACTGTGTCTTTGAGAATGATTGCAAAAGATGTGAAAAATCGACTGTAGGTGTCATCCTGAAAGATGTGCTTTGAGTGAACATGTTAATATTACAGGACTTATTATGAATTTCAGTAAAATAAATATTTAATGGGGGCTCCTATACAAAAAACGCGATTTTTATGCCCTTTTTTGCTCGATATGAATAATGACAACAGGCAGGTATTTGAAATATTCACAAAATATAAAATGTATTTTTACTTTAATAATAAATAATAAAATTAAAATGAAATAAATATTCAAGGGTGCAGTGCCGGATTAGCCACGTAGCAGAGTAGCAAATGATACGGGCCCAGCGAATTGGGGGGCCCCGCGCTCCAACGCCTATGGGACCAGTAAAAAAAAAATCATTTAGATAAATATGAGATATCTTTGCATGCCTCGATGCGCTTAGACGTTTAGACAAAATTGAGCGCTGGCCACAGTGGTTATGTGTTTTGTTATAGACTTGCACTGCACTACACGCAAAGTTTGATAGCACTGCAAAACTAACAGGGAAATTCCCTGATATTGTCATGCGATGGAACTAGTCGTAAGACCCTAACAAATAAAATAGGATTCTATTGACTATCAACTATTAGAATTTGATGTAAGTATATTTACATTTAAACACAACGTAAAAAACTGTGAACAGCTCTTTCAATGTGAGCCATTCTCGAGAAAAATTGTATTGAGTTCGAGTCTTTGGACATGTTCGGGGCTTTGAATAAGCCTCGAGTATGTACTGTTTTAGGAACTAGTTCTCGATATTTTAATACTCAACGGCAATATTAAAAACTAGTGCAGAATAAAGTTGCTAAGGATGTATGTTTGATTCACATTGTTTTTATAGAATTGTATTTTAGTTTCATCAGTTAACATTCCACCATATTAATGTAGCACCAACACTGTTGTGACGCCCTTGGCGAACGGCCGACCAATTTGATTTGTTAAAAGTAATTTAAAAAAATAAAGGAATTTTTTTTCAATATCACATAACTCGCACACAAATTTTCGTGTTATCACATAGCCGCTCCGGGTTGTCCCGTACACTTATTATAGGTTTTATTCTGTAATCTGAGTTTAATACCATAAACTTGAGAAACCTATAGCAAACGAAGGGCCTTTTCACCGCTATAAGGGCCTCTTGGCCGAATTTGCTACAGGCCCGCGCTGGCTTAATCCGGCACTGCAAGGGGGGCATAGTAAATGGTACGGAACCCTTCGTGCGCGAGTCCGACTAGCACCCAGATTTTATTATCATATTATGGTGTGAGAAAATTTGAATTTCTCATAATTTAAACTCAAATAACAAGCTTATACTCGACGATTTCAAACTGTCAAATAACAATTTTCTTGGTGAAATTTAATATATGATCTAATAATTGAAGACGTTAAAACGCCCTTACATGCAATGACTGAATCAAAGTCAAGATAATGTAGCCCTCTAGTTATTAACTATTGAAAGGCTTTTGCTGGAAAGCGATATCCGGAATTTACCAATTTTACGAATTCTTTGGACTTGTTGTTTACAATTGTTCAGTATTTATATGTGAGAATAATTTCAGTTTAACAGCTTTCATCAAGTGATTCGTGTCAGTTTAAAGGAAAATGTCATTCGCACTGAATAAAGAATAAAAGTAGGTACACCTGAATTCGGCTCATTTGATCGAATTTGTTCTAATATGGAGGATTTTGCTGGTAATTTAACAAAATAATTACCTGTTTCACAAAAAAATTATGTTTTTTTTATATACAATAGGTAGGTAGTAATAAATAATAAAATCATAGTAGTGATGAATATGAGTCTTTAAACATAAAGATTTTAACGATCGCATACATATGTATACCTACAAGAAATTATAATCCCTGTATATTCTTACATGGGAAATATACAGTGACTTCGATTATGTCATCATGTTGAAGAATTTACTACACAGTTACGAGAACTGATTTTGTTATAAATAGTTTGTATGAATTGCTATTATACAGGTGTACAAAGTTAATATTTCATTGGTACACAAACTCCTCGTAATGTAGCACTAGTATAGACTCTAATAGCCGTATTCATAGATCTTCCTTATATTATCTAACAAGGAAGCCTTCATTGAGGATTCCTTATTTGAATAAGGTCTCCTTATTTCACAGACAATCATCCGTAAAAAACGAATTATTCTTTGAAAATTCAGTTTTTTATTGGTGTAAGCTATATTGAACTGAGTTAAAATATCTTCATTAACGTTGAAAATATTTATTTGATTCTCTTCTAATTGTATAGGTCCAAAAAACACATATTGAGTTTCTACTCTTGATATATCTTCCTTGCCTGGCTATTTAAATTCGCATCTTTGCCGCTTATTTTCTCTCAAAAATGTCATTTCGTTTTCTGGATTTTCGTCAGTACTATTAACAAGTTTTCCCACACAAAACAGCATTCGTCTAAAAAGACTGCATAAAAATTATTTCTCTCTAAAGAAATTTACCTCGATCAACTGGGAACAATGAATATATTTTCCTTAATTTCGTATTCAATTGCTTTCTTTACCAACGGCAGCTTCATATTCTGAAAATATCTATCAGTCTGTGCTGTCACCTCATTTAATTATTGTGGAATCTACAGAACTATGTGAACTCGATGATTGGTTTGTTATATCTTTATTAATTCTTCTTTTCCTGGATTTTGCTGAATTTTGTCGATTCCTCTTTTGACTGCTAATTAGTGTTTCGGCTTTTTTGTAATGTTTCCTAGTTTCCTCCAGAAGCCAGCAGAACGAATACTTTCTGATAATTTTTGATATATTACCAACATAGACTCGTACATATGGCTCTTTTGTCACTGTTTAATTCCCTAATTTTAAGACTTAGTTTCTCATAATTAAATCATCAATAACTCCCTGCAGTCGTGGTTGTTGCGGGCAATGTTTCAAGTATTAATTCGGCTAACAAAAGTCTCGAAATGAGTTAGGCGCATGCGTAATACATTAACAGCTGAGCTAAACTCTCGGTAAATCCTCAATAAATCAGCATAAATCCTCAGTACATCTCCGTTAATCCTCAATAAATCACTAAATCCTCGATAAATCACCGTAGATACTAGTGAACCTGTATTAAGTTCTCTCTATTAATTCAGTCTGTACACCATAAATCACCTGATAATTCAATATCAGGCAGATCTGGTTATATTTGATAGTAAGAAAAACCACAGAAACTCTCCGTTACGAAAGTTATAGTATATGAAAAAGTGTTATCATAGCCAACGATATAACTGCAGGGACGAAAGAGGAGGGTCTAAGAGATAATGTATGATAAACAACTATAATGAATCTCAAGAAGTGAAATCGTTACATCAAAATTCATGAATATACACAAAAGTGAAGATATACATATATATATATATATATATATATATATATATATATATATATATATATATATATATATATATATATATATATATTTATTTATATATATATATATATAATTTTATCTTTAAATTCATGTACGTACAGAACTTATGTATGTATGTGATAACGATTAATTTAACTAATCTGTTAGTCTTCGTAGAAAGATGTTTACTTCAGCAACGGAATCGTAAACCGAAAATTCAAGAAATAGTATGCCCCGTGAAAAGCATGTTGCAAAATATACATAAATATACACATAAATAAATAAATATATATATATATATATAATAGTATATATATATATATATATATATATATATATATATATATTATATATATATACATATATATATATTATATATATATATATATATAATTCAATATATTTATATATATATATATATATATATATATATATATATATATATATATATATATATATATATATATTATGTGTCTATACGAGATATATCGGGATTCGGTATGTGACGAAGTGACTTATTGCATTTTTTCTCTTTTCTCTTCGGCTAGACGTATTGTGCCTGTATGACCAGCAATATATTTTTTTAAGCTGGCTACTCCTGTATATATGATTTCGTTCCACATAAGCTTTGTGGTTTATTTTCCTCCTCAAGAAGTCACTAAAGAAGGTACGAAGTATAGATGTATATATATATATATATATATATATATATATATATATATATATATATATATATATATATATATATATATATATATATATATATATAATATATAATTTTTTTTTTTTTTTTTTTTCTTTTTTCAGAAATAACAAGCCATTTGGGATTCAAAAAGGTGTACGTTTTCGTCAAGAATTGCATGACTTTCTCAAAAGTTTTGAAACTTCTATTATATACATCTTAACGGTATCCCTATACTAAACACCCCATTATTTGTTATGTCAGCACGGACGAGTGGTAGGAAGCGGAAATGCGCGTTACCAATTCAGCAGTAGGGAACTACTGCGCACAAAAGAACAGTCATCGAGTATGCTTGAACGTATGAACAAGTTGTTAACGTATGGAGCAATAAACGGAATTGGTCTAAATAATTATTCTTATTTGTGTGTATCAACCCCAGTATTCAACATTTACGGCAGTATTTAACATGCATATAAACATACACAATCTATTCAGAATAATTAAAAAAAGCCATCGAAAAGCATAACTTGAATATTATTTAGCATTTATGAATCTGTTATTGCAAAAGAATACAAATAAGTACTAATACAATACAAACAAGATTAATTCGAATAGATATTATATGTTCATATATACATATACATACATATATATATATATATATATATATATATAAAAATACAAGGGCGTCGCCAAGGGGGGGCAGTTGCCCCTCCTAGAGAAACATGTAGTCCAATGCAAAGAAATCAAAGTCCTAAGTCGGAGTTAAGACTAAATCCGACGCGAGCGTTTGCAGTGTCCATAATTGTAATCTTCTGTCGAATCATTCTCTACGTTGATTGGCTATCGTTATGGCCAGCATGGCTATAAACTGTGTTGTTAGGTTATGTTTTTTTTTTTTTGATAGACTGTAAAAGTTGGAAAACCTATACTTAAAGTTGTTTTCTTTGATATCCATCAAAATGAACAATTTTTAGTACAGATTTTTCAACTTTGAAGTTAGTTTGCTTTGCACCCACTGGAGTTAGTTAGGATAGTGATTCAAAAATATTCGTATGGTATATAAAAGAAGATAGATTTTTCAGTTATTATTCTTTTACCTACCTATATGAAATATATTATTTCATAGTGAATTTAAAAAGAAATAAGCCTAGCGAAAGAAGCAGTGACAGCGATGAATAGGAAGAAAAAGTTCAAAAGGAAAAAAAGAACAAAATGGAAACAATATCGCATGAATCTAGGTCGCTTACCACAACCGGAGATACTCAGTCTCAGGAACTAGTTCTGGACTCTCATATAGGCACAAGTCCTTATGATGATTCCGAGACTGACCTGCCGATACCTTGCTCATCCCAAGATCTGAACTTGGATACCGATTCTTCTATAGATGACTGCAACGAAAATGACATCGGTCGATTTATTGGACGAGCATCGTTGTTATCAACCGAAAAGAAGAAGGAATTAATGGAAAACTGTTGG
Organism: Cynegetis impunctata; assembly: GCA_030704885.1. NCBI lineage: Eukaryota > Metazoa > Arthropoda > Insecta > Coleoptera > Coccinellidae > Cynegetis > Cynegetis impunctata. Next base: position 137,191 of record JARQZK010003699.1, on the reverse strand, counting down.
TCCCCTTCTGCGACATACAATTTTGCTTAAGACGCCAAACATTTAAAGATAAAATTTAATTATTCCTGGTTGGAAACGTACTCTCCATGGTTGGCTTATTCCAGGCTCTAAAAAAAGTCCTTTCGTAAATATTGTTGGTACGTTGTTTCCGCCAAATCCAAGCACTTTTGGAGATCTATTGGGATCATTTATCGTAAGGCCATTTTGTAAGTTCAAAGATGTTCACGAGAAGTGCAAAAAGCACATGGAAACCCACTTCCATAAGGCAGCACTGGAAGCTGCTAAATGATTTCTCGGAAATGTGCCTGTAGATGTGCCACTCAACAAATATTCTCAGGGTATATTGAAGAAAACCGAAAAATTATAACATCCATCATTTCCTGCATTACATTTTCCGGGTGACATGATTTAGCTCTGAGAGTTAAACATTATGGCGAAGTATTTATCGAGAACTTATATAAGCTGCGACTTGACGCGGGAGATTTGGTTTTGAAGGAACACATTGAGCATGGGAAAAAGAATGCAAGCTATTGATCGGTTGATATTCAAAATGAAGTTATCGGCATTTGTGGAAAAGTCATTAGGGCAGATATTATGAAGAAAGTAAAAGAAACAGAAGGATATAGTGTGTTAGAGGACGAAACAGCTCGCATTTCTGGCACTGAACAGGGCTGCGATACTTTGATGAGGAAACCAAAGTCCAAGAAATGTTTGTCGGATTTGTGGAGCTGAAGGGTCTGGATGCGAAATCTATTGCATATAGCATCGATGAGTTTCTGACAAAAAAAGACCCTAATCTAAAAATATACACGAAAGCTTTGTTCTTTCATTGCTCGTCCCACAAACTGAATCTGGTAATCGATGATCTCAACACTCTTCCTGAAATTCGAAATGCCATGGGAACCACGAAACATTTTATTAGATTTTTCCGGGAATCAGTTTTGAGAAGGAAGTTGATATAACCGTTATTGATTTCCCGAAAGAGGCAAAAACCTTCTCCAGAAACAGAAAAAGCGTTGAAAATTTTGATCGCTCTACCGTTCACAACGGTAACGATAGAGCGATCGTTTAGCAGCCTCAGGAGACTAAAACCTGGTTAAGAAGAACTATGGAGGAATATCGCCTCCATGGTCTGGCCATGATAAGTGTGCACAGAAAACATATTGATGACAACGTACAAGATTTTCATAATATAGTGTTCGAAAAGTTTTCAAAAACCCACGACGATTGTGTTTTGATTAAATTAGATCTTCAAAAAGTTCTCTCTCTCTACTACTTCATTATTAAAATCTTGTAACTGTCAATGAACAATTTGATAGCCTCCAAATTGTTTTAATTCTATTACCTATTATTTCATCCTATATTTTTTCCCAAATTCTTTTTCTTCTATTATTAATAACTTTGCTTTTAACTGTATTCAAAATTCATACTCTTCCCATCCTCCATATATCAACTGCCCCCATCCCCTGAACCACCGGCTGGCGACGCCCTTGTATATATATGTATATATATATATATATATATATATATATATATATATTCATTTCCATCAGAAATAAATGCATTATTATGTAACATTATATTGTATACTCACTTCCTTCGATAGTGAATTCCAAATATGCAAGAGTGTGCTGATTAATGCTGATGTATATAACCACCACACAAAAATGGTGATATCATGTTCATGATAGATTAGGTTTGAAATCAATTTACCATGAAGATAATACAATTCTATGCACGGGTGTCAGGAACAAGTCTTCATTAAAGGTCAATGCTGCACTAAATGATAAAATAACGTGAAAATCATTAGCCAGGAGTACAATCGATGATGTTTTGAGAGATAGGTGCTGAATTGATGCCATTTTTTTCTTCAAATCTCTTGTTATTAAATCGTCCCTATTAGAATCATCAATATGTGCCATCGATTTCATAATATTAGCTGTATGATAATATAGTTGCAACGTCCGTTGGTTTAGAATAAAGAAAAGTTCCTGAATTTTGCTCCAAACTGAGAGCATAAATTCACATTCTATAGCATCTTTGATGATTGTGAAAATCCAACGATAATCGATAAATGATGCGGAACTTAGATTACTCAACCATAAGTATCTAACTTGTATGAATATTAAGTAAACAGAAAACCAACATCCATGCTTTTTGTATTTGTAATTGAAATATTTCTCTCGAATAAGTTGATCATGAACACTCAAATAAAACAAAGCTTGCTTGAGTTTTTCAGAATGCTGAAAGTACCATACAAGTTTCAATAATGCAACTAACATCTCCAATGTTCTGCTAGTTTCCATGATACGGGCTTCAATTACTATAAAAAAAAATGAGCTGAGGAATTGTTCTCATAATATTTTTTTCTTACCTTTTTTTCGAGCATAAAATTCTATAGAATTTCAGACCTGATAAGTAACTCCACAATATATGCACCTTGTAGAAACATTGTGAAAAATAATTTGTAGAAATAATTTTTTTCTTGTGTTAGAAATAGAATACCATGCATGGAATAAACCCACACTAACCATGGAGATAAAATATCTCTCATTCGGACATATATTTCAGAGGAAATAATGTGTTTTTTCATTAGTTTTTTTAGATTCGTCATGTTGACATGTTAAACTTCGACACAAGAGAAAGGTTGTGAAGTGTTCATGAATACAAACTTATCATCGATCACCAATAAATTTAATAAAAATTGTCACATTTGTTGATTAATTAATATATTAAGTATGATTGCTATAGATGAACATTTTTTGAACTTCATTATATATATATATATATATATCCTCGAAGTAAAGAATATTTTTTCGCAATCAATTACTTTCTGAAATTCTTTAAGTTGATTTGTCTTGTATTCTGCTTCTTTCATACATGAATTAAATTGCATGAGTTTCATTGAATTTTTTGCTGCTGTTGCCATCTTCAGTTACTGATTACTTGCAATTTAGCCAAATATTAACACTCAGGTCTGCTTATATTTTATGTTAACGCCATTCACCGCAATTTTTCAGTAGGAATTCATGTGTTCTTCTTATATTACCCACCACTACAGCTTCTGCGGATTGCAATATGCAATATGCGATGCATTTCGCGAAAAATACGACCGTAGTGACAGAGATCTGATGCTCACGCGGTTTTTTCGAGTCGAAAGCAATCTCATCGAAGTTTGTGATGTGTAAATTGTATACATCTTTTATCTCAAATTATTTTTTGTTCATTCTATTGACATCGAGAACTATCAGTTTCCTTGTTCATTCACTAAAGAAATCGGTCTCATAGCTATTATTTATTTGTAAGGAATAGGTATCATATAATTGGTTTAGCAGATTAATATAATATTGAAGAAGAAGAGGAAGAATCTTCATTGAAAATAGGTAACCCTAATCACTACGTTTAAAATAGTTATAGATATTAAAAACAAATATGAAAATAATTTATGACACACATAGGTGCATGGGCTAACGAAAAATTACAATATTGTATAAATACTATAGCTATTAGCTAGTTATGAAGAAAGTAGATACAATTGCACACCCCTCTATTGAAAAATTTCAACATACAGCTCTTGTACATTCTTCAACTCAAAAAACAACACACAATTACAATATCAAAAATGTCTTTCAGAAATAACATATTATCCAACGTTTTGTATAAATTTTAATCGACTGTTTTTGAAAAATGCGTAATGATTGACTAGACTCTACTATTTCTGGTAATTTTTTGTATGCAGCAAACCCTTTGAAAAACAAAAAATTTATTAGACCTATTGGTTCTGCATACATAAAAAATTTAATTCATTTGTTGTGGCATAATTATAAACATGTAAATTCATCAAATTTATTAATTCACAACGTTACGGAAGTGCCAAAATACTTAGTATTTTAAATATGAAGATCATTGTTAAGTAGTACGTGACTCCTATTCTAGTAGTAGGGGAACCCGACAAGCAAAATGGGGATTCACTCGAGTGCCGTGAAGATAATATACTAAAATGAAAAAAGGTTAAATGATAGCTGCCCTGTCACTGGGAGAAACTTATAAAGATTTTCAAAAATCTAAAAGAAATCGTTATGTTGAAATATTCGTGCGCATCAAATATTGATAGTTTATGCACCCTACATGTATCTGATAGCGGAAGTAGGTTAATCTGCTGGTTTGCATAGCGGGGGTAACCGTACGAAGGGGTTAAAAGTTGAAAAAAAAATTATTCGAGCGCGTCAGATATTCAGAAGGAATGTTAAGTAACGATATTGTCATTTATAGTATAGATAAAGATCTAACAGCCTGTGTAGAGAATCTACAAGATGCTATGATTGATCTCTCTTCTTTTTTATTCAATCATGGTCAGTGCCTTTCCACTACTAAATCTGTCATGTGCTCCTTTTCTCGCAAACGTATTAATTATCCGTCCCAACTTAAAATAGGAAATCTCTCATTCCAGCATAAGAGTGTTGTTAAATTTTTGGGGGTATTTCTCGACAGAAAATTATTATGGAAAGAACATATAAGACATATAAAACAAAATGTAGAAAAACGGTTCCAGATTTTAAGATATATTTGCCATAATAATTGGGGGGCTGATCAAAACATAGCCCTTCTCTTTTATCGTAGCTACATTAGATCGGTAATTGACGACTATGGCAGTTCTTTCTTTTTATGGATCTGGCATCCAATAGTGGTCCTAAAAAAACGTTAGATTGTTTTACAAAGAGAATCTATCAAGAAATGTATTGATTTCTTAGGAGTACTCCGAATGATGTGTCTATTCAGAATCTGGGGAAATTCCACTAAAAAGGCGTAGGGAAATTTTAACAACTAAATTTTATCATTAAAAAAATTAGTCACTTCCAGCACGGGTAATCACAAAAATCTATGAATTATTTGTAAATACTTTAACTCATAAGTTTTGGATCGTAAGATCTGATCCACTTAATTTCTTGCTGTTATCACTCTGTGCAACCTTACTCAGATGTTATTTAAATTGACGATAAATTCACCAATCTTTACTATGGATTATAATATTTAGCATTCCCCCATCGTTCATATACCATCATATAGCAATATATCAGCTAAAGAAGATTTTTTTAGTATAATATCAAAGACGATTCTCTGGTCACTATCAAATTTTCCAGCATGCGTCCAAATCACCTTTCATCTCCAGTTGGAGTTGCAATATATGACCCTTTCAGAAGTTCATACACTAAATCAACCCTTAACAGTCATTTTTCTGTATTCTATGGAGAATTAGTTGCCATTTATATGGCTTTGATCTACATCGAGAAACTTTTCATATGTTCCAGAGGTCCAATGTTTTATTGTCATTTCAGACAGTCAGAGCGCTCTTATTTCACTTGAAAAATGTGAAGTTTGATTCAAGTTTCTCCTACATTCATAAGGACATTTTAATCTCCTTATTCAATTTAAAACAACAAAATATAAAATGTCCAGTTTTTTATGGGTTAAAGCTCGCGCTGTATTCCTTCGAATGAACTTGTGGATAAAGCAGCTAAAGCAGCCTCAATAAATGATGCTGCGAATAAAAATGTGTGCCAGCTGACATTTTGGCACTTCTTAAATCATTAGTCTGGGAAAAATGGCGTCAAGAATTTCAAGAATAAGATGTAAAAAGGCTCACTCTACAAGAAGCATAAATCCAGTACCCTCGAATATTACTTGGTATAATAGCATTCGGTACCGAAGAGAGTTTGTTCCGTATTTTTATGTCGTCTTCGTAGTGGTCATAGTATATGTCCACAATATATGTTAAAATTGGTTTGAAGGATGATCCTTTTGCGAATGTGGTGAACTGGGCACTGTTTGATCACCTTTGTTGACGTGTTCTAACTACAGACACCAATGTATCGAGCTGAATTCAAAATATCAATAAAATAATCAAATTCTACCGAGCCCTTCAATCTCAATTTTTTTATTATCCTTAAATAATTTGGAAGTTTACGAGATGTTGTTTGAACATATAAAATCAATGGTCTCCAAAATTTGAGTATAGGCAGCGTTGCATTTCCTACGTTACCTTTCCTTGTGTTTAAACCCGTCCTTTCGCGTGGCTCATTTTCTGTGTGTGTAAAAAGAAAAAAATTCGCCTCGATGAGTCCTTGGCGTACAATCCTTTGTATTTCCCTTGTACCTTTGTACTCGTCAGATAATTTTACATATTAGTCCTCTTATAAAGTTTAACTGTTTGTTATGTTTTTAGTTTTTCGAGTATGTAAATTTGGTAATATCCTTTATCATTCTTGTGTTGTTGGTGGCTAATGGCTAGGAAAGGCAAGGCCAATTTGGGCATTTTGCCCTTTAAGGAAAAAAAAAAAAAAAAAAAAAGAATGTTAAGTAAGCCCTAAAGGAGTTCCTATTCAAAAGACTGACGATTTGGACAGGAACAAAACTCATGGTCGATATTCGAAAATACAAAAGAAATCGTGACATTTCCTTCAAAATGCTATAAAATTCAACCGTGCTCGAGAATGTCGAGGTGACATTTTCTTTTTGCAAATAGTCTGATTAGCGGTATACATAGTCTTCTGCATGTAATCAACTCACCTTGCCTTAATCTGACGCGCTCGAGTTTTTCTAACGATCGATTTCCTTTTACTAATCAGCTGCCATAGACGACCACCTCCATATTAAGGGTTCATGTATGGTGGAGGTACTTAACAGGGTGCAAGTTTCCCCCCATATGTTATTCTGCCGCCCTCGAGTGAATCTGTTCGTTTTCTAAACAATACGCGTTCATGAAGTTTTTGTAGTTGAGATGTCTGATTCAAATAAAAAAGAAAATTTTAGAGGCACAGTAATCAAAATGAGCAGACAATCGCATTATATACGGTTCTTCTTGAATACTAGGGAATATTTCAGAAACTCTCGCAAAAAAATATTTTTCAGATATTCTCTTGCAAATATGCTCGGAGTTGTTGCAAAAAAGCAACTGAAATCCGAGATATTTAATAAACTTCACAATATAAATTTTTTCATCATTAACTCTCTCAAATCAACAGCCGGTAACTTATATCTGGTTGCTATTATCATAACATCAGTTTTTAAAGTATTCAGTATCAACCCATTTGTCATGGGATGCCCATTAACCCTACAAGTGCAAAATTTCTTTTTTCAACAACTCTATCCAAGTAAGCATCATGGCATGCCAACAATGCATCATCAAGTTTGTGTTATTCATGTACAAAATAAAAAGCAGATGGCCCAAAACACTATCCTGTGGAACACCCATATTCATATCAAATTTCCATGATATTTTATTCCGAACCTTAACTACCAACTTTTTATGAGTCAAATGTTTAACTTATCATCGATAAACGTCTCCATCAATGCCATATTCTTCTCAACTTCATTAACTTATATTGAATCCTCAAATTGTATACACCATCCTGTTCAAATTGAGCCTCATTAGTAAATAAGCATCTTCTTATAATCCATGGATGTCGAATGCTCCATCTACTGAAATTTATTCTTGCGATTTCATCACCCTGTATATACAATTTGAGGAACGCTCATGTTTGGGCAGATCAAAATCTTTTTGGTCTGCTACAAATCCATTCACAGTTAAAATTTTCAATAAACGTCTAGTGCGGCATTATTGATAACAAATTCATTAGTCTTCACGTTTTGCAACACAGGCTTCCTGGTGAATTGTATTAAGATTTCTTAGAAAAACATTTTCCAGTGTATTGGATGACGAGAATGTAGATGTCGACTGTATGTATTTCCAGCATGATGGTGCCTCTCCCAATGCAGAACTGTGTGAAAGGCTTCTCTAGGGTTATGCGTCAAAACTGTGACGTAAGACTATGTGTTTGCAGTAAAAGAAATTGTTATCTTATTTGAATTTTATTTCAATACAATGTTTGTTTTTATAATAATTTGTTGTGTTTATTTTTATCTATTTTGTTATTGTGTGTTCTTGAGTATGTATTATGCAATACTCGGAAATTGTTTCGTTGATTTTCACATTTGAATTTTATTGCAGTATGACATACTTATATATTTATTTTCATGTGAAATTTTGCGTTCACTGTGTTTTTTCTAAGTGTATTTTCAGTACCTATGTATAATGCGATATTCATGCTCATGAATGTGATGACGGTTTGAAAATTCTGTAATAAATTAATTGAGTTTGTTTTCCATTCCCATCCAGTTATTGCTATTTGTTGCTGCCTGGCAACAAATCATAATATATGGATATGATGTATAGTTTGGTTGGTAGATATTTTATTCTTGAACAAAGTTGTTACAAGTTTCATAGCTGTATTGTCATTAGTTAACAAGTTATAAGTATGTCATAAAAGATACGAAAAGGTAAAAAAATTCTTGAATTTTTATAAACAAATACATATAATAGCTGATAAAAAATAAGTACAAACGAGAAATCGAATAATTTTGAATGCTCTCCAAAAAAATTTTCCGTCAACAAATCAACATCTCACAATTAATAAAAATATTTCCAATCTATATTACTCAAACACGTTTTCAACTTGTCATCATATAATTTTGTACAAATTTTTTGTTTTAGCAACGTGACCAGTAATGTGATTTTTCAATATGAAAAAAGAACCGATTTGAATGATTCTTATCCGAATATGATCTAAACAGGACACACTCTCCAACTAGTCCGGTTGGTTGATCACATGCGAAAATTTTTCCCTTAATATTAAAGTCAGCAATGATGACATGTCCATCATTACCTGCACAATTTGCCTATATATAATTATATAAATCATTATTACATTCTTTGATCCGGTAGTCCAGTTACCTGAATTTTCCTATAATTCACAAGTACAATCAATTTTATAATTTTCATTTTGCCCCAAACTCAATACAGTAGAATCATATCAATATGTCTGACTCAAATAAATAACAACACCATAATTTTCCCCTCACTGTGAACTAATTCATATCCATTCAAATCAAAAACGCAATTATGAAAAATATGAAAAGTTTTACTTAGTACAATACAATCAAAATCATGTCGCATAGCATCCAATTTAATCGGAAGTTGATTCATATTCTTATATAAACTTCTAATATTATTGTGGAATAATCTATAACTCGAATCAATTTCTTGCTATGTTGTTTTATTATAACACTCAATAGTATCGCAAACAGTTGTTTCAAATTCACTAAACAGTCACAAAAATCTATTAGTCTAATTAACAGCAAATTGAATTACTAATTAGTATTGTTGATACTTTGCCTTGCTTTATCTAGGAGTCTCATATAAGATAGGAACAGACTATCAAAACATCATAACCTGATTTGTACTTTTCAATCGCAATTGCACAATTTTTGCATTTGAAAACATTACTTGAACACTTCCTCGAAACATGTTTTTCTGAGAATTTTGCACAAACTGTATCCCCGCTGCAGTCTTCACTCTTGTCATACAATCCCCAGCACTCAAAACACCTCGAAATGTGGAAACTCTCAAGTACCGGACACTTGTACATTGTATTGAAATTCTTGTTCTCCATAATTTCATTGAAAATATTACCATTACACTAAACTATTGCTCAATTTGTTTCGTTTTCCTTGGTTTTTCTCAACAATTTCCCACTTAAGTGTTCTTCTTCCGATATAAAATAATTTTTTTTTCTTTAGACGGAACTCTCTATAAGATAATTTCCAAACCACACCAACAGTTTTTACGAATACTATATAACTCCAGCTTGTATCGTAACCTCACTTGCTAATCTGTTGAGAGTTTTTGCGAAATCTAGATATATCACATCCATAGCTAACTAATTATCAATAGAGAGAGAGAGAGACCAGTCGGTCATACAGGAACTTCATCAAAGTGGAACACCTCCAAATTCTGCTCAACACAGTTATACTTAATCACATTATATTCATAATAGTTGCAACTCCTATTTATCAATTGTGTTTCAATTTAGGCCGCTATAACTACATGATCATATATGCCAATTGGACGGATTTACTTAATCTAAATCATGAGTTGATCGTTATTTGTATAAATTAGATCTAGGGTTGATGGTTGGTCATCAGTAAGGTATCCTAGGAGCTTGTCGATTGGTTGTTATAAATTCGAACCTACAAAAAATTGGGCAAACGCCCGAGGAACTGGAGGTAAATCCGCAACAGCAGTAACAGTCCTGGAAAAAGCAGGAGAGTTGAAATCATCTACAATCATAATATTCTGAAGGCAAGAAACTGCACCACGATTCTGAATAAAAATATTTTCAGAAGAAATACAACAATCACTTGGTCTATAAACGCAAACCTGGTTTAAGGTAATGAAATATTTCGAAATTTTCAGAACCACAATGTCGGTGACTTCCCAACTAGAAGAGACAAGACAAAAGTTCTGAGTAATTTTATAAGTATATACATACACCGCCACTAACTCTGCCAGGTCTATCCGAGCTGAAATATTGTATTCACTAATAGGTATAGACTATTAGGTCCGCATCAATTGCATTCAGCCATGCCTTTGAGATATATATCATACTTGAGCGAAGATCCTCTACAGCGCACACAAATTCATCATACTTGGCCTTGAGAGAATCAAAATTGCTATACGATAGAGGCAGGATCTTATGACAGAACTATTAAATCTGTTAATTAGTGTCTATAATGTTTGTCCCTCCGTTAATAAATTTTATAGTTAAATCACGCCATTTTTTGTTCTGTTTACGAATTTATCGCAACAGTTCTTGATAAACTATATTATGTAGGTGTCTGATAAGAAATTATTGAATAATTCTCCATTGCAGGATATTCAATCAACCTCTTTTTATAGCACTTAACGGGTATCGTGTTTGTTCGGTAAAATTGATTTAAAATTAATGCTGAATTTGGATATAACTCACCCAATCTGAAATGATAATCAGAAATGAAGACTAAGCCAACATTAGTGAGCATGGAATTTTTCTATTCCAAACTAGCATCGCAAGCATAACAAATTATTTTTATACATTTTTCACGATATCTGGTTACTCGGTCAGCTGAGACCCAAGGACGTTTACAGACACACTGAATAGTGGACGAGTCAGTTATAGGCTTCTTCAAGTGGCACAGTTTATTGTCGGCATAAGTTAATAAATAGGTGAATTGTATAGATAAAAGACTAGACCGCCCAAGGAATAACCGTCGAAAGTGTTATAAGGATGCAAAATGTTTTCCTTACCAATAGCACTTTAAGTGCTTTCATCAAACTCACACTGCCCACCAAATCCCTCTTAATAAAATGGTATCAAAAATAATTAAATTTATCAAGTTTCACTGCTAGATAATGCGGCTCCATCACCATTTCGATATGTTAACCAACCATGATTCGTGTACCTGCCCGCGTCGAAATTTACGTCTATGGCGCGCAGCAAATCACATACTACTATAATACGGATGTATGTGAAGATATTATTAACTCAAACGTATCTATTATACATGTCCAAAAAGTCTTAATAAGTACGGGCTAATATCATCATACTCAGACCTTTTGAAATGCCTGTGCACGAAGTATAAACACAATATGAAGAATGCATTATGACGATGAAAACATGTTATATTTATTGAGGCACAGTGAGTAACAGAAAAATATTAAAGTTTAAACTTTAAAATGAAACAAACTTGGTTTAAGTTTCACTATATAAAAATATTTATATACTGTATTTAGCAGTAAAGGATAGTCGACAAGTTTCGAGTTATGAACTCTTTATCAAGAGAGTATTACACCTTATTTTATATAACAGACAAAACCAAAGGTGATACCTGAAAATCAATTTGTTCGTTTACAAGGGGTAATTTACTATAATGGGCGGAACTTATTTTAAGTATTTCAAGAAGGTCAACGCGCTTTCCTCTGTTACCTGAATGCAACAACTGTAAAAATGTATACAAATCCACAAAATCCCACAAAAAGTAACAAGTCAATTAAATAACGAGAATCTTGATGAATTAGATCAGATAATACAAGATGCACTTGGAAAAATATTCACACTACCAGAAATCTCGGTAAAAGTGCACACACCTATTGAAAATTCAATATTATCAACCCCAATAACGGATAAAGATTCAAACCCCTATAAATATCAGATAAGTTTGATTTGTAACGAAAATACGGAAAGAAAAGCAACAGATCTTGAAAATTTAATTGAGAAACAAAAAGGTCAAAAAGACTTAAATAAAAATGAAGAGATTTACTTTAAGCCAAAATATCGAGCTAAAATCAAGGAAGAATACCAGAAAATACCTAGGAAAATCATTGGACGCATTAAAAACAAAAATCCACGAAATAAACACTTCTATCACAGGAATCAAATAAAATAAAATAACAGCAGACAACGGTACGGAATCCAGTGGTATTTTTATTTCGTAAAATTGACTTTCTATGTTCTTTAACACGAATGTTTATATTCATTCCTGTTTGTCCAATATAGATAGCAGGTATATTGAATGCAACAGATTCTTTATTCGTTTTTTCCTAATGAGCTTATCGATAAGACTTTCATTGTAACCGTTATTGGTGGCTACCAATAATATATATATATATATATATATATATATATATATATATATATATATATATATATATATATATATATATATATATATATATATATATATATATATATATATATATATATATATATATATATATATATATATATATATATATATATATATATATATATATATATATATATATATATATATATATACATATATATATATATATATATATATATATACGAGGTGTGGCTAGAAAAAAACCGAACTGATGCTATAAAAAAATTTTATTTTCCATTATTTACAATTTGATGTTATTTCCTTCAATGTACTCTCCTCCTCGGTCTACACACCGCTCCATACGAATTTTCCACTGTTCATAGCAATGCTGCAGATCATTTTCGGTAAGTCCATTTATTACTTCCGTCGCTTTTTCTTTTACTGCTTCAACACTCTCAAATCTAGTTCCTTTCAAAGCTGACTTGACTTTAGGGAAAAGAAAAAATCACAGGGGGCCAAATCAGGTGAGTAGGGTGGATGGTCTAAGAGGGGAATGTTGTGATTGGCTAAAAACGTCTTCACTAACAACGCATTGTGAGCTGGGGCATTGTCTTGGTGCAGGATCCATGTTTTTTTTTTCCACAAATCGTTCCGTTTTCTCCGTCCTCGCTCACGTAGGGTAGTCAGGACGCTAATGTAGTAATGCTGATTCACTGTTTGTCCCTCTGGTACCCAATCAATGTGTACAATCGCTTTGACATCAAAAAAAAACAATCATCATTGCCTTGAATTTCGATTTTGACATTCGTGCTTTTTTTTGTCGTGGAGAATCAGGAGATTTCCAATGCATCGATTGGCGTTTGGTTTCGGGATCGTAAGTAAAAAACCACGATTCATGACAAGTAATAACATTTTGTAAAAAGGTGGGATCACGTTCAATGTTTCCTAGGATGTCAGAACGGCGTTCCTTCTGTTCAATTGTGAGACACTTTGGAACCATTTTTGCACACACTTTGTGCATGTTGAAACTTTCATGAAGAATCTGCCTAACACTTTCCTTGTCAATTCCTGTCAACTCAGACATTGCTCTGATTGTTAAACGGCGATCTTCTCGAACAAGTTTATCGATTTTTTCAATGTTTGCATCAGTTTTTGCTGACAATGGTCTGCCAGTGCGAGCGTCATCACTTGTGTCTTCGCGGCCATCTTTAAATGGTTTAAACCACTCGAACACTTGTGTTCGCGATAAACAATCATCGCTGTACACTTGTTGCAACATTACAAACGTTTCACTTGCAGATTTTCCAAGTTTGAAAAGAAATTTGATGTTAACACGCTGTTCTTTCTGTACACTCAACATTTTTCCGACGCACAGACAAAACGTCAACTACTTAGAACAGACGCCACGGGCAGCATGAGTGCAGGAGGCAGATAAAACTCGAGCAGTAGGCGGAGCAAGAGTCACGTGACAGGCCAGGCGACTTTCAGCCTTATTGCATTCGTTTTATTGTTTCACCTGTGCTAGTTCGGTTTTTTTCTAGCCACTCCTCGTATATATATATATATATATATATATATATATATATATATATATATATATATATATATATATATATATATATATATATATATATATATATATATATATATATATATATATATATATATATATATATATATATATGGGTACATTATCATCAGAAATTATATATATTATATTATATACTCACTTCCTTCGAATGTGAATTCCAAATATGCAAGAGTACGCTAATCAAGGCTGATGTATATAACCACCACAATAATACTGATATCATGTTCTTAATAGATGAGTTTGAAACCATTATAACGTGAAGGTAATACAACTCATGCACGGCGTCAGGAACGAGTCTCATTAAAGTCAATGCTGCACTAAATGATAGAAGAAGGTGAAAATCATTAGCCAGGAGAACCGTTCTATGATGGTTGAGAGATATGTGCTGAATTGAAGGGATGTTATTTTTCAAATCTCTTACTATGAAATCGTTTCTGTTAGAATCATCAATATGTGCCGTAGATTTTATAATATTAGCTATATTTTTATATAGTTGCAACATCCGTTGGTTTAGAATTAAGAAAAGGTCCCGAATTTGGCTCCAAACTGAGAGCATAAATTCACATTCTATAGCATCTTTGATAATTGTAAAAATCCAATAGTAACCATTAAATGATTCGGAAGATAGATTCCTTAGCAAAGTGAGTTTAACTAATATGAATATTAGTACAGCACAGATCCAAAATCCATGCTTCTTATACTTATAATGGGGATATTTCTCTCGAATCAGTTGATCATGAACACTTAAATCGTATAAAGCTTTGTTAAGCTTTTCAGAATGCTCAAAGTACCATACAAGTTTCAATAATGCAACTAAAATCTCCAATGTCCTGCTAGTTTCGATAACTCGGGCATCAATTACTATGGAAAAAACAGTTTAGGATTAGGTTACTTAGTACATTTTTCTTACCTTGATTTCGAGCATATAGTTCGAGAGAATTCAGACCAAACAAGTAACTCACAATATATGCACCATGTAAAAAAATTATGAGAAATAATCTGTACAAATAATTTTGTTCTTGTGATAAAAATAAAATACCATGCACAGAATAAATCCACACTAACCAAGGAGATACAATTCCTTCCATTCGAGCATATATTTTTGGGGAGATGACGTGTTTTCTCTTTAGTTTTTGTAAATTCGACATGTTGACATGCTGAAGTTCAACAAGAAAACGTATACTAAGTTGTCAGTGTAGGCTCGAATACAAACTAATCATCGATTACCATTCAACTATCGCATTTGTTGATCGATTAATTATATATTAGTTATCATTGTTACAGCTTTCTTTTGTCAAATTCTATATAGTAATTACTCATCTTTTCCAATAAAATAAAAGTTAAGCGATGTCAAATATAATACAATGAAGGTGATTGGCATGCAAAAACAATACCACCTCATGATTCTTAAAACCGAAAAATGCACATTTCTCATGCAGATCGAAAAAGATGAACATTAATTCATCTTCATTATAGACGACCTTGATGAATATTTTTTTGAAATCGATTCCATTCTGAAATCCCCTAATTTGATTGGAATTGTATTCAGTTTCTTTTGTTTAATGGTATAATTGGATAAGCAGATTGAAATATTATTGTGTCATTTTCTTCATAGGCGATCATATACAGCAGAGCAATGTTAATCGTATAGTAGAAATGAAATATTATGTTTTAAAGACATTCGACAAGTGCAACCCTAGTAAAAATGATACTGAATAGATTAAAATATCCTTAATGTCGAAGAACTGGAATTTCGTTAAGATTTATTTTCTGGAATTTAGATATTAACTATAATTCTACTTCTTTTAAGGTATTTTCAATAAGACTGTTGCATGTTTCTTAATTTATATGAATATGAACCTTGATTAATTTGTAGAAAAAATCATTTTCAATATATTCACATTGATTGTGCATCAAGATGTATCTGGTACTGAAGCTAAATAACTCAGATTGAAAAAGAGGCATTAGGTATTGTTTTTGGTTTACAAGGTTTTCAATACCTTTCTTCAATACCACGTCATTTTACTTTAGTTACAAATCATGATCTACTTTTTTCGATTGTTTATCTAGCAAAGAATAGACTTCAGTTCTCAGCAAACAGCTTACGTACAAGGACATTGATATTTTTTTTTTGTCTCGAGGCACCTACAGTTTAACGCCGGTTCCGACCGGCCAATGTGCTTGTAAATGACATGATTGGGTAATGACATTACCCAACAATTTAATCATATATATAGAAACACTGAATTCCGGACATACACATTCGAAGATTTTTAAATAACCGGTGTCTTAATGTGATATTTGTTTTATTTATGATTGTTGTTTTATATAATGTATATATAGTGTTTGTCCGGTACCTCAATTTTTATCTATACAGTAAGTAATGGTGTACTTTGTGACTTTGTGAATTCCACTGTTATGGGCGTGGCTTGGCAGAAAATTTGATATTTAGATTCTATCTATAGAACTAGACCAGAGATTTTGAATGTATCTTTCTTTTGAAAGAATTGAGATTTCAAACCATCCAAAGCAAATTGGAAATAATTGTTATGTGACAGAGAGTTGGGCGTGGCTATGTCCAAAGAACTGAGAGGGACTCCGCCCCAAAATATTGACAAAGAAGAATTTCTTCGTAAAAATAACCTCAGGCTAGAAAACATTCTCAAAGAGGCCATGGACGAGAACAAAAACCTTCGAGGACAAAATGAGGTGTTAAATAAGAAGATTGACGAACTGACAAATACTCTGAAAGATTTCATAGCTAAGCAAAATGAAAGACAAGTGCTTGAGGATCTGAGCATTTCAGATAGCTCCTCAGGAGAGGAAAAGCTGACTATTTCCAGAACAAAAAGAGGAAAAAGAGTCAACAACAAAACATGCCAACTTGCGTGAAACCAAGCAATCCTCAAAGTAACGAAGCTGAAAACGCAATATTAGAAATGGAAAGCAGTCAGGTGGCTCCCACAGAAGCATCTAGTGCTCTGGAACCGGAAGTCGCCACGAGAAGGGAAAAGGTCCCTCCAATTGTTTTACGAGACAAAATCAAATGGAATTTTGCTGGCATCTTGATGAATAGGGAGAAAATAAATATTACAAAGGCAAAGACTACGAGAGATGGAATTCGCATATCTTTCAGTACCGCCGACGACTTTCGGAAGACAATAAAAGCATTTAACAGGGAAAAAATAGAATATCACTCTCACCAGCTTCCGGAGGAAAAACTGCTGAGGGTTGTAATTCGTGGTGTGTCTGAACCAACGGAAATAGACGAGATCAGGGGGGAACTTAAAACCAGAGGCTTTCATCCTGAATCAATAGCGAGGATCCACAAGAAAATAGAAAACAAAAAGATACCAACTCCGCTTATCGTGATTTCACTCCCAAAGACTGAAAAACAGATCTACCAACTTGAACATCTGCTGGAGTTGAGGGTAACAGTCGAGGCAAAGAGAATGGCCTCACAATGTTTCAAAAAATAGGTCACACATAGAGCAGATGCACGGCTAAACCAAAGTGCGTCAAACGTGCCGGAAACCACCAGTCCATGGATTGCAGAAAATAAAAGACATCCACCCCGAAGCGTGCCAACTGCGGCGAACCTCATGTCGCTTCCTTTAGAGGATGCAGTGCTTGGCCTTAGGTAGGCAGCAAACTGACTCCCAGGCAGAGGGTGATACCTACGGTCTCCTATGCCGAAAAAACGAAACACACAAAGGACCAAGAAACAGATCCTTTGCCAGACTTGTGTGAGAGAATTTCGCTGCATACATGAGGCGATGCGAACACTAGCTAGAAAGATTGAAACTATCACAGGCCTGAAGTCCTCCTCCGCCAACTAATGGATAAAAAACTGAAAATAGCATATTGGAACGCTAATGGCATAGGCAATAAAAATGCCGAATTGATTTACTTCATCGAAAAACACCAAGTAGACGTCATGCTCTTGGGCGAAACTCACTTGAGGATGGGAGACCAACTAACTATCCCAAACTACAAGCTCTATCGAGACGACCGAGTAAGGCAACCAAAGGGTGGCACGGCTGCTTTTGTAAAGCAGACCATAAAACACGTAGTCCTACCGTGCACTCCAGGTTCAATAGAACATACTGCAATAAGGATAACTTCTGGTTGCAGATCTATTAAAATCGTCTCGGCATATTGCCCTCCAAAGAAATTACTAACCGAGCAGCAACTGAGTGACCTGCTGCAGGGAGACATCCCGACTATCGTGATGGGTGACCTGAACTCCAAAACTACAGCTTGGGGATGTAATTCGGATACAGCTTCTGGTAGAGTACTGCTGAAGTTTTTACAAGATAACGATGTCCAACTTATAACACCTACAGTTCCTACCCATTATGGTTCGACTGGAAGACCTGACATCCTAGACATTGCTGTAACGAAGAACGTAGAATACTCTGTGAGGCTAACTGTTCATGACGAGCTGAGCTCAGACCATGAACCAATATCGATGGAAGTCCCTTTTCGACCAATACATATGAAAAATTCCTACAAGGTGATTGACTTAGTCAAATTCAAATCTTACCTCAGGGATAATATTCCGGATATTGTAGACTTGGAGACCGAAGAAAACATTGACCTGGAAGTCCTCAACTTCACGTCGGAAATCCAAACCGCAGTGGAGTTAACAAGTAAGATTAAAAATAGCTCGGGACCGCACAGGGGTGGACTTCCTGGACATATCGTTGACCTGATCAAATTGAAAAGGAGGGCTATAAAGACTGCTAGAAGAACGCAGGATCCAGCACACAAGGCGAAAGCAGCTTACCTGAAGAACAAATTGAAAAGAGCTCTGGATAGAGATGAAAATGACAGATGGAATCGATACGTAGAAACGCTAGAAAAAGACCATACAAATCTCTGGAAGGCAGCTAAAAAGTTAAGAACTCCAACAACGCAAAATTTGCCGCTAAGGAGAGAAGATATTGTTGCAACAACAGATCTGGAAAAAGCTGACTTACTAGCCGAGACACTGGAGGTACAGTTCAGACCAAACCCAATTCTAGATACTGATGAGGCGAACCAGCTGAAAAACCAAGCTGAAGAAATATGCCAGTGGCTGTCGAGCGTGAGTCCGGAACCAATAACAGCAACAAGTTACGATAAAATTGTAGAACAAATCAAAGGCCTCAAAAAAAATAAATCTCCTGGAAAAGATGGTATAACAGCCGTGCAGATGAAAAACCTGCCAAAGAAGATGTTACTTAAACTGACACACATCATGAATGCCTGCCTGAGGCTGAATTACTTTCCAAGAAGTTGGAAAGAGGCAATCGTTGTGGCAATACCGAAACCAGGCAAGGACAAAACCGACCCTAACAACTATAGGCCGATAAGCCTGTTGAGTATAACCTCAAAACTACTATAGAGGGAAGTACTGAAGATGACTGCAGAATTCGCAGAATCAAACAACAGTATACCACCTGAACAGTTTGGGTTCAGGGAAGGACTTTCAACAGAGCTGCAGCTCTTCAGACTAACTGAAACAATCAAAGCAGCCTACACGAAAAAGGATTCAACAGCAGGCTTCTTTTTGGATATTGCGAAGGCCTTCGACAGCGTGTGGCATGAAGGAATGCTGTACAAACTACATAAACTGAACTTTCCTATTGGACTCATCAGTCATTCTTAAATGATAGAACTTTTACCGTTAAGTTTGGCGAAGAGCTGTCCGCTACACGCAGAGTGGAGGCAGGGGTACCACAGGGCTCGGTATCAGGCCCACTCCTGTACTCAGTGTTCACTAGCGACATTCCAAGGTTTCAGGGAGTGATAATATATCAGACTACTACGACCTATGGAGGATGGCGGTTAATCCCGGGAAGTGCCAGGCGACGATGTTCACAAGAAGGAAAAGCCAATTTGACTTGCTGCACTTTGAGAACACCAGAATTCCATGGTCGAATTCGGCAAAATATCTTGGAGTTCATCTAGACAAAACCCTCAACTGGAGCCACCACACCACTTAGCTAAAAAATAGAGGACATGCTGCACTTGGTGTGCTACATCCGTTGTTGTCTTCGAGATCATTGAACCTAAGTACGAAGAGGCTATTATATCAACAAATTATCCGTCCAGCCCTCCTCTATGGTGCATCATCGTGGGGAGACGCTGCTAAAACAAAAATAGACAAAATTCAGATAATAGAGAATAAAGCTCTGAGAAAAATAACTTCAGCGCCGTACTATGTTACAAACGCACAACTGCATAGAGAACTTCAAGTTCCGAAGATATCAGATGAGATCAAGAGTATGCAAAGGGCTGCAATTGAAAAATCCAAGAACCATAATAACCCTTTACTAAGGAAATGAGTCGACGAGAAATCCTGATCGAAAGATGAGAAACATTGCGCAGAGATGAAGCGCACCGAAAAACCCAATGCATATGACTTCCATCGAAAGGAATAAACAACCAAACCCAATTCGACAAAAAAGGCCTAGGTTGCAAGCTAGCAACGGCCTAAAAAATGGAGAGGAACAAATAAGAAGGACATACGCCCCGGCACAAGCGGTACACCTTACCGCTGGTCTACCGAGGCCTCCCGGCATTAATATTATCAAGCTATCAATACGACATTGTACCTATTCATAAAAATTGTGCTGATTATATAACTCATGCGTGAATAAGCTAATAGAATCCATGAATTGTGCATAGCTACTGCGTATTGATAAGCGAATATACCCTTGACGACTTGATATACTCGTTATGGTGTTTCGCCTCGTGTCAAAATGTGAATTTCGTATTGACGATGTTTTGACGTTTCTCAAAAAAAATTAATATTTTTTATTCGTTATATAATCGTTACGAATGCCGACTCGAGCAAACGAAAATTAATCGTTATACTGACTTCGTCACTCGACGTATTTTGTTAAAGCATCACTCGAGCAGCGCTCTCGTGATATTTCGCGAAATACGTCTCGTGACTCGGAAGTATAATCGATTATTTTCGATTCTCTTGAGATATTATAATTGATTATATAACTCATTCGTGAATTCTGCATAGTTACTGAGTATTGATAAGTGATTATATCCTTGACGACGTGATATAATCGTTTTGGTGTTTCGCCTCGTGTCAAAATGTGAATGTTCTCATATTGACGATTTTTTGACGTTTGTCAACAAAAATTATTAATCAAGTTTGGTAAAGTTTCGTTTATTTTTTCAATATACAACGCTGTGGTCATAGTTCTGGCGGTGTTGTTTATTCGTTATATAATTGTAACGAATACCAACTCGAGCAAACGAAAATAATCGTTATACTGACATGACAAACCTTTTCTTCTGCCTATATTAATCGCCTATTTCTTTTTTCTATTGTATGCTTTTGTAAATTCATGTAATTTAGTGATTAATGAAATACTACTACTACTACTACTACTACTACTACTACTACTACTACTACTACTACTACTACTACTACTACTGACCTCGTAACTCGACGTATTTTCTTAAGACATCTCGTGACTCGGAAGTATAATCAATTACTTTCGCTGCTCTTGTGATATTATAACTGATTATTCATCTCGATTTCTTCTGCCGCAACAGCATTTTGTAATAGAAAATTTATCAAAAAAAATTGAAAATGCTGTTTTCACTGATTATTTCGAAAGAAATAAACATTTTACAATTGATTTTGAGTCCGTTAGTGAAGAGTCATCATCAGATAAAACAGTCGTGAACGTCATCAAATATTTGCGAATAGGGTGGCCTTGAGAAATGGAAAATTTATAAACATTTCAACATAATTCTAGAAGAATTAAGCATTGAAGAAGAGAATATGTAAATAACTTTTTATTCGTCTTCAGAAATTCAGCGCATTGTACAACGGATCGTATTAAAATGAATTAAACTTATGTTTGACCGGAGAAAATGTACAAGATATGACACTTTCACCCCCTAGTTCCAAAGAAAATGACGATTTTGAAAAAATCGTCCTCAATAAACGAAAAAGACGAAAACAGTATTATAATATTGAATTTGAAGTTGGTGATAATAGAACAGTTAACAATTACAGCCTTCTAAGATCGCAACGATTCCAGCTGGAGTATGTAAAAAAGTAAGTTTAACTACTTACCTGGTCAAAATTTCATAACCAAATAATGTTATTTGGAAACGTCATTTGAAAAAGATGAAGAACTAGTTGTCCTTAAATCAGAGTATTAACGAGGATTTGAAATACGATCCTCTGTGGTGTTTCAACTCTTTTCCTCGACCGCGCTACACTTCGTGGAGACTCCAATCGAATCGCACGCCATACACTTCGCGAATTTTTTTGAATAAACTATTTTATTTTCTTATTTTTATTACGGTTCGCTAATGACGCGTGTTTTTGCAGTAGGGGGACGATGTAATTCGCGGATATTTTTTTCAGTAAATAAATTATTAGATTAGGAATTGCATGTATTAGTTTATTACATTGATTTTGAGAATGCAGTTCGAGAGAATTCAGTAATTGATAATTTTTGGATTCAATTTATTTTTGAAATTCCCCAAGTTGATTGGATTTATTTTGGTTATTTTGTAGAATGAATAATTCTCATGAGAGTTCCGACATAAAATTTTCTAGTATTCATTACACAAACTCTTGCATATAATTATCCATATGTAAATAAATTACTAACATAAATTATTTGAATAATCCATTCCGAATAAAATAGCATCTTTCAATTATCATGAACACAGACTCTTTGATACACCTTGGCATTAAGAAAATGAAAGGGATATAAGAAAAGTATGATTGACGATAATTAAGAAAACATTATATTAATTATTAACAAACTGTGAAAATGTGATGTTAGTTCAAAAACAAAAGTAGCAAAATTGGCAAAGTAACCTTCATAGCCCAATTAACAAAAAAGATTCCTAATAGTTTGTGCAGTAATAATAAATTACATTTACCTAAAATAATATCACATGAACAAATATATGAACAAAGTTTTGAGTTTATCTACTAAAATTGAGTTCTCACAAATGTCAATGAACAGCCGAATTCTTCTAGATAACGAATATAGAATTGTTGCTCAATATTTTCTTGGAATTGTAATTTCAATGTTTCTCTTATTCTGGTTGATTGTTTGTAAGCATATCTTTCTTTATAGCTATTATTATTATGCTCCATCTAACTGGTAGTTGTGACACATATTTTCACTAGGTACGGTTGCTAATAATTATCTCTATAATTCGCTAACACTCACAGCTCCTTGCATTAAACCCACCAGAACAGTAGAACAAATTTTAATGGGTAGTCATGAAGATAAAATGTATTCTACGCATTCAGAAAAATAAGTAATATTTCAAAAAAGACTCGAGGTGTCGTGATACAACCCTCGTCCCCACCCTATAAATGATTATGTATCAATATAATTATATGAAAAAAAATAGTTTTTTTTCAAAGTTCAAAATAAACATTTTTTTGTCAATTATTTGAATAACCTAATTATGAACAAAATGATGACCTTCAATATAACTAATAATTGGTTTATGGTAATTGTATCAGTAAATGTAGGAAGCATATATTTGTGATTCAATTTTATTTAAGTGTCTCTGAATGGATAGTGTAATTATATCTGCTGTAGATAATGCTAGATGATTGTTGATTCTTGAATCAAATGCGTCCAAAAGAAATTGCAATAATGGCTCTGGGTTCTTATCATAAAAATTGATATTGAAGTCGTTAGTTCTTTGTATGAATAAGAATTAAAGATTTCAAAAAAAAACTTGTAATGCATACTCATTAAAATCAGACAAAGTCATTTATAATATACTGCTTTTATACTAATCTATTTATTTTTATATTTATATAGAGTATACTAGTGAGAGGCTCCCCCGCCTATTAAATAGATCCGTGAAAACTATAGATCGATGAAAATATAGTTTCCCGAACCACGATGAGTGCAAAGCCTGTCCCTGCCTCTGTCGAACGGTACGCGATTGAACCGAACGCATCTTTTATCTATGGTACGCGACGCGTCAGATGCTGAGCTCGTCCCTGCCTCTTTCGAACGGGCGCGCCATCTGCTGCTCACTGTCAATAGTGTCAATCTGTAGTTCGTGCGGAATCGGTAGGATACTACTATACTTGTTGGGCCTCGCCGTGCCGAAACTTCTCGATAGAATTCGACCCGTCCAACTATCGTCTCGAAAGGCGGTCACGTGAATTCGAGTCGGATTGAAGCGAAAATGGTTCTTAAGTGTCGTAAATGCTTCCGTTTTAGCGAATTTCGGAGAAACGTCAAACTTTAAACGTTCGATATAGAAAATCGGCGTCTCGGATCGAGGCGAGACCTAGCCTAAGCACTACGGAAAGGACGTGGGCGATCGACGGGGCCCTTTGGGCCCCGCGATTCGGGGCCGATCTCCTTATCTCGGCTTCGTAAGATTGCCATAATCGATGTATGTGAGTAACTGAATGAATAAGAGAGGTTATAATGTTTATAACTCGCACCGCTTGCTAACCTCATGCGAAATTAGAAACATAGCTGACAAGCTGCAGTCATGCTAGTCGTGACGGACACAGTTTTTGGATTAGTTTTCCTTCGCTAACAGCCTTTAAGGTAACGTGCAACGATTCAACAGTACTTATGTAGGAATAAATTTATTTTAATTACAACATTAATGAATCTTTCTACATTTCAGGTATATAGATTAGTCTATAAAAATTAGTTTACGGAAGGATTTCGAAATGAGACCAATATATCTCAGTATTAATTTCTCATCAGTCGCTTTTCTGTATCCTGTGCTTTTCAAAGTTTTAAAATTCATCAGATTTATATATTGATAATAAATCTAGTTTATTTAATGCATATCAATATTTATACAAAAAAATTGTGTTAAACAATTTCCATCTTCATCGAATTCACTTCGGAAATTTATGTCCTCAACTGCATCAGAATAACGATATAAGATGTTGCAATTGTCACAGTCTGAAACATATTGAACTTTAGCAATAATATGTATATAAGAAATGAAATATTATTTTCAAGTGACACCAATATGCAAGTGTCATCAGAGTAAATCACTACACTGATGAAACTGATACTGAAGAGATTACAATATAACTTATTTTCGAAGAACTTATTAATTGAAATAGGCACATTTCACATAGATATATTTTAGACACAAATATAATTATGAGAAGAGTGTTGGCTTAAAGCTACATCTACACAAAGCATTTCATGGACAGGCATTAGCAGCCAAAATAAACAAACATCTTCACGGTTATTATGGAAATATAATTTCGCTTAATATTTCATGTCCCTCACGGTGCACCAGCTTTTATACCCTACACCCTATTTCCCTCTACGTGAATTTTTTCAAAATAATTACAATTTATTACACCTATTCTCAAATTTATTATACTTGCAGAACTCTAGATATGAGAGTGTGGTAAAGAATCTGTCTGAAGCTGCACCACACTTATACCATATTAATTATTTTTGATTCAGAACTTTTCTGTCATTACTTACAATTAATTAACATCATTTTCGGCCTCATTACAATTCCACAATTCCAAAAAGTAGGCAGCGCATCGAAATAATATGACAATAACACATAAACTTAAGGATATTTATTTATTACAATAGCCCACTTTGTTCAATAGATACTAGAAATATCCAGCAGGGTTGAAAAAGTAATGACGAATAAGCTGCAGGTAAGTGGGGTAGTGTAATTATCTGTTATAATATCACAAGAGCATCGAAAATAATCGATTATACTTCCGAGCCACAGCTCGAGTGGTGAAACACGAGGCGAAACACCAATCACATCGTCAAGGGTATATTCACTTATCAATACGCGGTAGTTATGCAAAATGCACGGATTCTATTGGCTTATTTATACATGAGTTAAATAATCGATTAGAATTTTCACGAGACAAAAAATTCATGAAATTTTCGTGAGTAATTGCACAAGTGCATCAAAATTACCGATAATTTTGCATGACAGCGTGTTTTCAAAAAACTGCTTGAGTTCATTTTCATTTTTGGAGAAAGAGCTCCAAAAATGAAAATGACCGAATGCTTTTTTTTAAAGACAACACGCTGGAATGCAAAATTATCCGGTTATTTTGATGCACGAGTGTAATTTTGGGGAATATTTCCCGAATAAACTTTCAACTTGTCAAACTGACGTTAGTATTTCATAAATTCTCAGCTTGTCATCAATAACCGTGATATGAACTATGCTACTATGCAATTATCGGTCTACAATGCAATTATCGCAGGGCTCTTTCGGTATTATGAACTATGCTACTATGCAATTATCGGTCTACAATGCAATTATCGCAGGGCTCTTTCGCTTTCTACAATGCAATTATCGCTGTAATTTTCGATAATTGCATTCCATTTACAAGGGATTTTTGACAGGAGGGAAATATTCGTAAGTAATTGCACAAGTGCATCAAAATTACCGATAATTTTGCATGACAGCGTGTTGTCAAAAACTGCATGAGTTCATTTTTGCATTTCCTCCATCATATGAAAATTACCGAATGCAGTTTTTTAAAGACAACACGCTGGAATGCGACATTATCCGGTTATTTTGATGCACCAGTGTAATTTTGGGGAATATTTCCTGAATAAACTTTCAACTTGTCAAACTGACGTTAGAAATTCTCAGCTTGTCATCAATGACCATAATAATATGAACTATGCTACTATGCAATTATCGGTCTACAAAGCAATTATCGCAGGGCTCTTTCGCTTTCTACAATGCAATTATCGTAAGTAATTGCACAAGTGCATCAAAATAACCGATAATTTTGCATGACAGCGTGTTGTCAAAAAACTGCATGAGTTCATTCTCATTTTTGGAGAAAGAGCCCGACACCGAAGGTGGAGGGCTTTTTCTCCAAAATATGAAAATGACCGAATGCAGTTTTTTAAAGAGAACACGCTGGAATGCGAAATTATCCGGTTATTTTGATGCACGAGTGTAATTTTGGGGAATATTTCCCGAATAAACTTTCAACTTGTCAAACTGACGTTAGTAATTCATAAATTCTCGTCTTGTCATCAATAACCGTAATATGAACTATGCTACTATGCAATTAGCGGTCTACAATGCAATTATCGCAGGGTTCTTTCGCTTTCTACAATGCAATTATCGCTGTAATTTTCGATAATTGCATTCCATTTACAAGGGATTTTTGACAGGAGGGAAATATTCGCTGTAATTTTCGATAATTGCATTCCATTTACAAGGGATTTTTGACAGGAGGGAAATATTCGGCAATATGGTAGATATACAGGGTTTTCAAGTTATTACCATAGCCCACTCGGTTTTATCGATACCAAAAATGGTCAGGAGAATTGAAAAAATAATAGCAAAGAAGCTGAAAGTGAGTGGGGTAGTGTAATAATTTATGAGAATTTTCACAAGACAAAAAATCATGGAATTTTCGAACATATGAAAGAAATACAGGCTTTTCAATTCATCGCAATAGCCCACTCGGTTTTATCGATACAAGAAATAGTCAGCTGAATTGAAAAAAGAAGCTGCAAGTGAATGCCGTAGAGTAATAATTGATAAGAGTTTTAACGAGACAAAAAATCATAGAATTTTCGAAAATATGACAGAAATACAGGGTTTTCAATTTATTACAATAGATTACACGGTTCTATCGATAAAGAAAATGGTCAGCTGGATTAAAAAAATAATAACAGAGAAGCTGCAAGTGAGTGTTTACTAAGATTCACTAACCCACTCACTTGAAGGTTCTTTGTTATTATTTTCTCAATCCTGCTGACCATTTTTTGTAGCGATAGAAGGGAGTAGGCTATTTAAATAAATCGAACAGCCTGTATTTCTATCTTATTTTCGATAATTCTATAATTTTTCATCTCGTGAGAATTCTTTATAATTATTACATTACTTCAATGAATAGCAGCTTCTTTGTTATTATTTTTCAATCTTTCTGGCCATTTCTTGTATCGATAAAACCGAGTGGGCTATTGTGATAAATTGAAAACCCTGTATTTCTTTCATATTTTCGAAGATTTATGATTACACTAACCCACTCACTTGCAGCCTCTTTGTTATTATTTTTCCAATTCGCCTGCCCATTTTTTCAATCGATAAAATCGAGTGGGCTATTGTAATAAATTCTGTGATTTAACCCTGTATTTTCATCATATTTTCGAACATTTTATGATTTGTTGTCTCCTGAAAATTCTAATCGATAATTACAGTACCCCACTTACCTGCAGCTCATTCCTCATTACTTTTTCAACCCTGCTGAACATTTCTAGTATCTATTAAACGAAATGGGCTATTGTAATAAATGAATATCCTTACGTTTATATGTTTATGCGCTACCTACTTTATGGAATTGTGAAATTGTAAGGAGACTGGAAATGGTTGTAATTGATTGTAATCAATTACAGAAAAACTCTGAATCGAAAATACTTAATATGGTACAAGTGTGGCGCAGCTTCAGACTAATTCTACACCACACCCTCATAACTTGAGTTCTGCAACTGTAATAAATTTGGGAATAGATGTAATAAATTGTAATTTATGTGTAAAAAATTTACATAGAGTAAAATGAGTTGTAGGGTATAAAAGCTAGTGCACCGTGATGGACATTAATATTTCTTTTTTATATCAATATCATATACCATTGTGAGAAAGTCGTCCTCAATGTTGTTATGTTTTGTCTACCCTTGATTCTTTATAATGTTCAGCGTTCTATTATGAGAATAAAATGGAATAATTTAATGAAAATTTTACCAGATATAAAAAACTCCAGTTCAGTTGAAAGAACCCATGTGCTGTTGGATACATTTTAGATGTAGAAAACCTCAGTGATACATACTCCAAATATGAAAATGTTTCAACTGCTCTTTCATTCTGCACATATTTGTTCCAAATATCATGTAATATGATAGCGGACCTGTTAGCCTATAAATTTAAAGAAACACATAAAAACAACTCTAATGTCAACATTTGAACAAATATCTTTGTATTACCATTTTCACAGTTTTTAACGCTATGTACCGTAGAATGGGGTTTCTTTGATTGAAGGGGTGACTTTGATCCAAACTTCTTCTCGTAACTAAATCGCGAATATCTTCAAATGTAAATATATCTGGCGAATTCTGTTTTTACTGTTGGTAGCACTGATGATCATGTGATAGTATGGCCGAAGCTGAAATCGGTAGACAACCGCAGCGTGATAAAACAATTTTGTTTAGTATTGGTAGTTCTTTTATGAAGTTTCCAACACCTGAAAAACTTCGAGGATACAAAGGTTGGTAATCTTATTTTTATTTTAATGGATGCATTTCTGTATCAGAAGTATATCAAACAATCCTCCAAATTTTTTTCCGTTAACACCACTTCATAATCACATATATTTACCAAAAAATTACACCATGGGGTGTCTTTGACACACTGTATGGGGTTACTTTGGTCACTGATCAATCTCACCCCACGGTGTAACTATAAAAAATATTGAAGCAGCTTTTTATAATTTTTTGTTTGTTTTACTTCTAGAATTGGTTTTTTTCTTTCAGAATCATGCCGAGAACTTATAAGAAGCCTTTAGGCACACGTGACTATAAAAAGTACACTGACGATAAGTTAAATGAAGCCATAAACACAGTGATTGACGGCAATATGTCTATTAGAAAAGCGGCTACTCATTATAATATACCGTATGGTACCTTGTTTAACAAATATCATGGAAAATTCATTAAGAAACCTGGAGCTCAAACTGTGTTCAGCGAACAAGAGGAAAAATGTATTTTAGAATCGGCCGCTACATGTGCAGAATGGGGATTTTCGCTTTCAATTCTTGATTTGCGAATGTTTGCAAAATCGTTATTGGACAAGACTGGAAGGACAGTAGCTAAGTTTCAAAATAATCTAACGAAGGATTATTTTGTATTTCCCTATGATGTAAATATTCACGAACTGTGATTTGTTTTAACTTACTTCTATGAAAAAGAGTTATTAAAAAAAACTAGTTATTAAATTTAAGTTTGAGTTTATTAATTGTGTTTTGATTTTAATAAGACTGTGAATAACTATAAGAGTTAATAAAGTTTATTTGTTCTGGAATGTATTTTTTCCTGTGTCAGAGTAACCCCAAAATAACAAATTACCGTCTAATTTTTGAACCTATGCACGAATTTTTTTTGTTTTCTGATTATTTCGCTTCTAAGCGGGGTTACTTTCAATTTAGATTAAAAAAACTAGTGATGTCAAAGTAACCCCATTCTCAGCTCAACTTTGATCACTAAGTTTTAATTTTTTTTCTTCTCAACGCAAACGAATGGAATTTTCATACTTGGCATATCGAAAAAACAACAAAAACCGACATTACAAAATTTTTTTCCGAACTTCAGAGTTTAAATTTCAGAAAAAACAAGATTATGAATTTTCAAATTGATCAAATTAACCCCATTCTACGGTACCTAATTTGCTTATGTGCTATTCTAATATTATCAGGTGTATAACGTGCTCTGGGTCATGTTCAGTTGTGATAGACAATGATAGAATTGAAGTTGATGTATAATGTGAAGTGAGTATTTTTTTTGTAAATCGTGCAACCAGTAAATTTGTTTTCATTTTTTCCAGGCGAAAAATCGTTGTTTCATAGAGAATTCAATATGAGAACATTGAAAATCTGCTAGATTACATATATCTACGTAGGAGATACTTAATAATAATACTTAACCTACGTAGAAATTATATCGTAGCTTGTTGGCTCTTAGCTAAATTGCTAGTTATTGCATTCTTTTCAATTAAATAGAAATTCATCAAAACCTATGCTATAAAGTCAATGATTGATAGCTCGAAAGTTTAATTTATTGAAATTGTGTTCAAGAATTAACAGTCTTTATTGGTACTATTCACATGAGGAGTTCTTGTACTGTGTTGACTTGATTTGGCGTCTCCGAACGTTATATGATAGAGCACTGAATAACCTGATATCTAATTTATCGTTGACTTAACAGCTGACTAAAATTTTTCTGGATTCCCTTTATATTCCCTTTATATATATATATATATATATATATATATATATATATATATATATATATATATATATATATATATATATATATATATATATATATATATATATATTATATATATATATATATATATATATATATATATATATAATATATATATATATATATATATATTATATATATATATATATATATATATATATATATATATATATATATTATATATATATATATATATATTATATATATATATATATATATATATATATATATACATATATATACAGGGTAGCGAGAAAGTCTGGCAACAACGTATTTTTTTAAGGCGATTAAACGTATAATCATCAAATTACCCTCAGAGACGGATCGTTTGAAGAGGTGTAATTAAGTGGCCGGCAAGATCTCCCGACTTGATTCCACTTTATAACAGAGATAACTGATTCATAAACACTCAAATGTCTTGAGATACAAACAATTTCTCCATAAATGATAAACAATTCTATTCTAAACTTCAAATACAGATTGTGTTATTGCTAAGACACAGGCGGCCAACATTTTGAGCTCCTGTTATAAGGAAACTATTAATATTTTTGTAAGTTAGTATGAATTAAAAAATTACATTATGTTATTATGAAAATTGCTTCTTTCATTTTTTTAGTAATGTGGTACGTATTCTGTATTTTTGAGAAGAGGACGAAATCAGCTATTCTACGATATATCACTCGACCTACGGTGTTATTTGAAAAAATTCAAGATGACGGCGGTACACTGAATGCTGACATCACTCAAATTTGAGTGGACCTCTGAAAAACTAAAAATACAATCCTGTGCATAACTCTGAAATTTGATAATTATACGTTTAATCGTTTCAAAGGAAATACCTTGTTGCCAGACTTTCTCGCTACTCGGTAGATATATATATATATATATATATATATATATATATATATATATAATATATATATATATATATATATATATATATATATATATATATATATATATATATATATATATATATATATATATATATACAGTAAGCTTCAATCAAGTACTACATTAATTACAATGCCTTGATATAAACAATGATGAGTGAATATCACTGACATTAATACTAACCTCCTGTGTTAATGAATTCCACATATATAATGAAATGCTTATATAGAGAAAACTATGTAAACACCACAAAAATTGTCCAATGATTGTCCATAGTTGATCATTTTCTTCTATCAAGTCAAAGAAGATATACAGAACGTTCACAGCATCTACCATAACTTTGATCAATCTTAGTGCCACGTTGGGAGATAATATTGAATTAATTTCTTTAACGGAGTTGAGTAAAGCACAATGGTCAAGAGAAATCTGCCTGATCAAAACTATATTTTTTCTCATATCGTTTAACACCACGTCATCTTCCGTTCTTGTTTGAAGATTCGAGCATGAGCTTTGTGCATTAGTTTTCCGATAAAGTATATGTTGCATTTGTTTATTCAAAATCAAAAATGTTTGTTCTATATTCCCCAACAATCCTGATATAAAGTCGAAATCTAGTGATTCCTTCATCATCTTGATATTGCGGGAGATATAAGGAAGGACAGATATATCATTCTTTATCCCATAGAGGTCTATCAAAGCTATGAAAATAATGAATAAAATGTTCATCAGTGTACAATAACTTATCATGATTTTGTCTTTTGGATTTGCATATTTAGATCGTATCTTTTCATCTCTCTCTGCAATGTTTTTGAGTATCTGCTCTAATTCATTAGAAATGATGAAATTTCTTATGAATATGATATATAGAAACGAGAATCCCATAAGTTCAGAAGCTTTTATGACTCCCCATTTTATCACTACAAAAATTTTTTTTAATATACCTGGTGTAAGTCTTATCACTATAGGTACTATACCTTCCTTTTTCATACTCGAAGTTAGAGGATCAAAAGAAATTATGAAAATAAATATATAAATTCCATAAATCAACATTGAAAGTAATAACTTCAAGGATTTGTATTTATCATCTTTCAGGTAAATTGAACCAATCATAGAATGCACCCATACGAACCAAGTGGGCAAGAATTCTGATAATTTTGCCTCCATATCAACAAAAGTTTTTGTTCGAATATAAGTCGCCTTTTCTGATGAAATAATAATCAATAATTTTCCATTAACAAAATGATTATTCGATTATTTGCTTGAAGTTAATTTCAATGAAAATTAATTTCTAAATTGTCTAATAACGAACTAAATAAATCATTTCTTTGTCAATCTATTAATGAATACAACTATTAAAATTCACTAACATTATTCACTTAACTTCTAATTATTTATGTACAAGAGTCTATTTATTTCACTTCTATTTATTTTCGTTGGCGATTGTTCGGGAACCATCTATAGTTAACAGCCGATGAGTCATCAAAGCCATAAAAGATATTTTTCGAACGTTCCTTCCTATAAAGTGTGAAGTTAGCCGGTTAAATTCCGGAGTATGCCCGATTGTTAATTTTCTTGCACCAAATGATACACTTGAAAAATTTCACGCTATTTCATATCATTAAATATCGGTAATTTTGAAAGAATAGGAAATGGGCATTGTAACGAAACGTATAAAAAATTTCAAAGCCATGAATTGTTTCAACTTATGATTTCGTATCAAAATTGTTCCAAAAATATGACGATCGACATCATGCATCGGTCTTCAATCAATCTGACGTTACTGAAAAATGCTAGTATATTATTGATATGGTTGAAAAATTCACTCTTAGTGGGATTTATATTGAAATTGAATATAGTTCGATTCTGCAGAATAAAAAGATCGAATGAATCCTTTCCTTGAATGTTTTATAAATTTTTTCAAGGTTTAAAATAGCGTAACACAAATATCTGTCAAATGTTTGACAATATTTTTTCACGTCGAGGTGAAAAATGCAAAATCTCGGTCGCATTTAAAGCGATTGTATTGTACGTGAATGAGAATTTCAGGTGTCGCTTTGAGCAAACATTTCATAATAGAGAGATATCGGTAATCCAAATATTTTGACATATTTTGACATTTTACCTATGCGCGATTCGATTCGTAACGCAGCGTCCCTAAATAACGTTACCGCCAGCCCTAATTTACGGAGCATAACGACAGGCGGTATTTGAAATAGCGCCTAACGAAAAATTACCATGCCGGGCATGCGCAGAGTTTTTTTGAAGTTAAAGGTTATATAAGTATTAATATGTCTGTAATTCTGGTTATTATAAGTGACATTGCTTGAGGTGAATATCCAAATACTTGTAAATCTCTTAATCTATTAGGATATATAGGTAAGTCTTCTTAATAGAATGCAGAGTGCATTAATACCTGCAATAAATAAGAATACTTATATTTAGGAATTGAAGACACATTATGTTTTGTTATATTTCAATACTTTAAAAAAATAAACTTACCGGTCGCCTTAGCTTTATACTGTGTTCATACAAACTCTGGAATCTGTAGAGCGTGATACAATCTGAAAATATCATCTTTTCAAACATAAACAAAAATTTACAGTCTTCATCTGGAATTTTGTCTAATGAATAACGCTGTTGGGCATCAACATCTTGTTGATCCATTATAATGTTCATCGAAATAGCGACTTCAATGTCTTGATCATTTTCACCACCAATAATTATCAGTTCAAGATCTTCATCCATTGCAGAGATTCTAGTGGAAGTTAGGAAAAAGGATTGAAGAGAAAACTAATCTATATAATAAATATAATTTTCGTCTTTTATTGGAACAATGATAATTCAAAAAATCCCGGATATGGCTAAGGCAAACACACAAATTTAATTAAAAACGTAAAACTGACAAGACAAACAAAAGATACAATAACAATAAAGCATAAAGCTAGGTAAAAAGGTTAGTCACATTTTCGAATAGCACGGGTTCTGTGAAATAGGGCACGGTAAAACATCGCTGCCGATAACTGTTAAATAAAACTAAAATACTGCTTGACGTAAAACCAATACCGCAGGACGTTAATAACGTTCGCAGGCGCTATTCGTTTTACCGATATCTCTCTAATATGTTCAACTGAATCCCTAAGCGAGAAGACAAGGGCGTTGAAATCACCATCATTCTTCAAAAATCGAACAGAACTTCAAAATCACTCAAACCGTCAAAATTGACCTGAAGTCAGTTCTTCATCAGAATAAAATTTTCAGAATATGTATATCAGATTTGGAGTTGACTTTTATTTTATGCAAAACAAAATTTCTGAGCATGGCGATAAAGTGTCAAAAATCACTCAAAATTTCAAAAATCGTTCGAATTGAAGTAGAAATGAAATTCTCAGAAAATATCAGATATGTAGCCTTCCATCTTATGTAGGACAAAGTTTCTTAGCGTGTGGATAAAAATGACAAAATCACTCAAGTTCGCAAGAATCGTCCAAATTGTCCTGAAGTCGGTCCTTTATCAAAACGGAATTCCCAAAAAATGTCAGATTTATAGTAGCCTTCCATTGTATGTAAGACGAAATTTCTTAGCGTGGGGATAAAACAGTCAACATCACTCAAGTTCACAAAAATCGAAAAAAAATTTCATATTTATTTTCTTAGAATTAAAACTAAACGAAAGATACCATATAAAGTGAACAAGAAAAAACTCTTCAATAATTGAAAAAATTTCGGAAAACACTCTACAAGGGAGTTGGTAAGATCCTCGACGAGAATTCTACATTCACAGTCCAACACTGAATTATAGAAATCATCAAGTCACCCCGACTAACTATGTGAGCGTACTTTGAAACCACATACGCCACAGTTGCAGAGTAGACATTTCATGTCAGGAAGTTATGTATTCTCCCGACGGTATTTTTCCAATATCCTTGGTAGAGAGCGCTCTAGGTTGTTATCTAGATAGTAGATCAATCACTATAGTTTTCTATAATTAAGTATTCACTGTTGGATTGTGAATGTAGAATTCCTGTCGAAGAAAACATATAACCAGCTTTCTTGGAAAGTTGTTTGATAATTTATCAAATTATTGAAAAATTTTCCATGTTCACTTTATGTATTATATCAAATTGGCCTTGGCCAATTTGTATCTTTTTCATGATTTGATTCTAAACGAAAGATTTCGATTGAAAGGGAACAAACAAGATGTATATTGCTAAACCAATATCCTCCGATAGAAAGATCAAAGAAAAAAAGAATAACCCAACAAACTAAAGAAAATTTTATGGAGAAGAGACTTCAGAAAAAATCCTATTCGCTAAAAAAAGACCACTATTCCTTATAATAAAAAACTCTCGATCTCCAATGATAAATAAAAGAGCGATATTCTATGTTATCTCAGAATAAATTCAGAATTATGATTTAGAAAGAGCAACAATTATATAAATAAACGTTATAAGATTGGAAACATTCGAACAACCCTTTTATAGAGCACTGGTGAAAATATAAAGAAAAAATGGTCAACCGTCGAGAATTATGAGGTAAACTGAGAGTTGCGAAACACAGGTGCTCTGCCTCTGATATACCAATATAATATTTCAGGGACATATAAATTAAGTTGACTATTCCACTCATTCCATTTTTAGTGAGGAAGTTTCCATAGCAACTCTCGTTTCACAGCGATAAAACATGCAAGCCGGCTAAACTTAGCAAGTTATTATTTCATCGATAATATTTTGACATTTCTCACATTCATAGATAGCTTCAGAAATGAATACCATAAAGAAAACAAAAAATGCTCAGTTAATCTATGTTCAATACTTTTTTTTGAACTCGAGGGACCCACAGTTTAACGCCGGTTCCGAACGGCCAATGGTCTTGTAAACTATGTACATTGCCCAACAATTTTCAATCATAAATAACCACTAAATTCCGGACATACACAACACCCAAGAGCGAGGTGGGGCTCAAACCCACAATCCTCGGTTTACAAACGGTATAAGGCGGTTCACCTTACCGCTGGTCTACCGAGACCTCCATAAAGTTTGTCAAATAGCGCAATACGTGTCAAAAGGTAGATTGGGGAATTCCAAAAATGAGCCTCCAAGATAGATTTGGAAATATTTCGTCGAAAGAAATACATACTGAAATTGTCAAACTAGTACCTTTCAACACAAGAAAACTAAGGCTACTCCAAAACTGATATTTTGTGAAGGTTTCATTCATGATACAGGACCGACTTCAGGTCTATTCGCGAATTTGAGTGAATTTGGCACTTTAAATCACACAGTGAAAATTTTGTCTAACATACAATGGAAGGCTACTAAAAATCTGATTTTACATGTCAAATAATAATTTTTTCAAATAACTTCGTTACAAAATAATAAGTTCAAATAATTCATGACTTTGGAATTTTTAATTCACTTCGTAACTATCCCATTTCTTATATCTCACATTGTCACGGCATAAATGATTGATATTAGATATAATGATATGAAATAGCGTGAAATTTCTCACGTATATCTAATTTCCCTTTTTTGATACGAATAATTCATTTGGTGCATGCTAGTGAACAATCGAGCATACGCGGGAATTTAACCGGCTACCTTTCTTTTCAGGCTAACTTCACACTGGTCCTTCATGTCTGGACTGTATTGTTCTAGAATGTTAGCGGTAAGGGACGATTCACAATAGACGGTACAAACGGTGGATATTGTTATGATAATAAATACGGTTGTAGAAGATAAGAGAGACTTTATTATTTCTCTATTGATTGACAACTGTCATTCATAGTCACTGTCTTCTTCTCTCCAGAAGAATCGTTGCTGCAACATCGATATCTGACGTTATGTCAGAAGAAGATAGTATTATACATATACCATCATATTCTGGATTCCACCCCATCAACTCTTTTCACATAGGTATGTACCCTACCCACGACCTAAGAGAACAACACACGAACAAAATAAATTGAATGATGTGATAAGAGATATTTTCTTTGGCAAACTCAAAATATATTCCAACTTGCTCACTTGTGAATAGGCTGTCTTTTCGAAATCGTTCACTTAAATTTTTTCTTGCTGGATACATACCTACTGCATATCTCTACTTTTAAATATTTCCATGATTTTTCGGTCGGTTTCCAGATAACATACAATTTTTGCATCGCCAAGTAGGCGATGCAAAACATTTCAGCTAATTTTTCAAACTGACGCACCATTTTGAAGCACCCTCATCATTGGATCTCGGATAAAATGTTGGTATATTCACTGTTGTACTCACAGAATTTTTCGAAGTACCGTGCTGTTGATTTTTTTCATGGATTCCGTGAGAATTATTTCGAATTCTTCCATAGTGCTACTTTTAGTAGCTACTATCCTGCTTCTGATGTAAGATTTGAAATGCAGTAACATTATGAACACTTTTATTTCAACTTCACAAAATATATTTTATAGTAAACCATTAAGCCTTAACGTCTAAAAACGAATTGATCAGGTCTCTTACAAAATAAGTTAATATTCATGATTACATAAAATATATGAATCAAACTGTTGCGATCTAGAAACAGATATATTTTCTTGGTGACTGCTCAGTCCAGTGGTTACAGGGAGGGTTGTATTGCAATATCTGCAACGATTATTGTTTACTTTCATCATTTTCATAATAGCACAGTGATTTCTACTCATAGCAGTTACATTCATGGTTACCATCAGGATGACTTCTTTGATGAATGCAGAACAATTTTCAAGACGCTGGTTGTCTCTCAAGTTTAATGTTCATTACCATAAACATACCAATTGTTACTTTATTGATAGACACCATAGAGGATGGATATATTTTTCAAAATTTATATGTGGAACACATGGCACCATTTATTTTATTTCTTTATATATTGACCAGTCAGTCTTTACCCAGACGTGGCACTGTATGAGTTATTAAATGATACCTGTGTTCATAAATTGTTCCTCGTAACTCCTCATTCCTTTTATACTTTTGATAACAACTGAAAAGATTTCGAATGGTAGCAGCGTAGAAACCGGGCATTACATAGTATATTTTGATAATTTGATAATGTGTTACTTATTGGCTACAGGAAAGCATGCAAATGATGAAAAAGTCAAAATCGTTATTCTCTTAAACTTTAATCATAATCTGGAGATTTTTTCTGGAAAAGTATCACCTATCTGAAAGACAAAAACCAAATCAAATAAACGTATACTTTGCCAATGTCTGAAGATGTCCTGGTGGATGTCAGTTAACATAAAACATAATTCAGTATTATCTGATGGAGGTAGTCGAAAATATTTCCACCCAAAACATGTTACACTGATTGCCAACACATTAAAAGAAAAATTATTGATTGAAGTTAATACGAGCATTGATTCATCTTACTTTCGACAGATCTCCAAATGGAGTATTTGAATGACGTTATTTGAGGAATAACCTGAGTTAACTATGGAAATAATTTTCCTGAGTTATAACTTTGATTAAAAGTTTTTTCTTCAAATGCATCAACAATGTGATTATAAGATTTCCGATTTTACATTTGTGCTTTCGGTGTCTATTTGCTTCACAAAAGTATTCGTTGATAGAGTTAATTCAACTATATCTTATTTGAAGAAATTTGTCAGCGCTCAAGGCAGTATTCAAAGAAAAAGATATCTATCGTCATCGCAGGATTAAATAGTATTTGAAACCACAGTCCCTCATGGAG
The DNA here is from genome assembly GCA_030704885.1 of Cynegetis impunctata. Lineage (NCBI taxonomy): Eukaryota > Metazoa > Arthropoda > Insecta > Coleoptera > Coccinellidae > Cynegetis > Cynegetis impunctata. Next base: position 97,458 of record JARQZK010003699.1, on the reverse strand, counting down.
AGCTCATCAGGTCAAATTATAAACAATGTTGTGACTTCATCTCTTTCACAAGCTTTACCCATATACAGAACCAAATCTCTTGATTCGTCATAATTCTCAATGGTGTTATTCAAAATTCACTAATATTATCTATGAGAAAATATTTCGAAAGTCAATCACTAGTCTCCTTTTCTCAATGTATTTAATGAAGTCATTGTTTATAGCTGTTTTCATAATTTATGGGAGAACAGGTAATCTATAACATGTTTTCATTTCCTGTGAAATTGATTATACACCAGCAATGTTTCAACATGAAGTAAATAGTGCGCCTCACATGATATTTCTGATGCATACTTTCTTATAATCGAATATTTTATCATGTCTATTCGTTTGGAATTCACTTATTTCTGTGTTCGTTTGATTGATCGAATACTGAATGCTATCTGAGCTTGACAGATAAATCGAAGGATCTGTAGATTTGGTTTTTGCTTGAGGAAATATTATAGAGTCTCGAAGAATAAAATATAATTATTATGATGGATGAAAATTGCTGGTATGTTTGAGCTTAGTCTCTGTAAAATAGTTTATCGAGGTTTAAGATAAGGCTGCCAGTCTTTCTCATTTTCAAAAAACTCCATGATGTAAACACCAGGCATTATTTGTTCCAAATTTAGACTCGAGATAATGGAGCGGTATTTAATGATCATAGAGTCTCTATAAAAATGTTGATGTTCAGCAAAAAAACTAAGTAACGACGGATTCCATCTATTATTTGTTAATAATCATTTGAAGAAATTCCCCCCTTACAATTTTCTGAATCATACACATACAATTCTTCAAATATAGTTATTGTTTCATATCTTTTTCGTCGTAAAAGTTCATTTTATTCCAACAATGATTTTTGTAAATAATTGACTTAGTACTGTGTTTCTGATGTAAGGGATTTCTTCCTTCTCTTGATTAAGATAATATTATGTTTATTCATGTAATATCTTGTTTCATACATCGCCCTAATTTTCTGTAGTTACGTAGTGTACACTTAATATCCTAGGCCATTCACACACCCTTCCACGCAAGTTCACCAATGGCTCTAGCCTTTTCCGCTTATAATGTCCGCCGGCGTTGCTGTCAGAGAGGTAGGCTTAAGAGTATTAAGAAACGCCCTGTTTGCTGTTGTTGTTGCCGAGTTCTTTGTACCCATCAAAATTTAAAATCTCTCCACAATAAATGGAGTAAATTATTTAATCAGCTCTGTGTGATATCAGGTTGTAAAGTGGCTGCCGAAAAAGCACCCGCTTTCGCGAACGGAATATGAGGCTTGCGCATAATGCTTGTCGCTTTTTTCGTTGCTTCAAAGTAAGAAATACGTTCCAGGGTCTTAGTTCATAAGATTTCAGACTCCTGTTGATGGCCAGATAGTTTTTGAAATAAGAGAAAAGATTACAATTATAATTCTACCGTGGAGTTCCATCATGCTTAGCTTTTCCACAATGGCGAACTACCAAAGTTGAGTTCACTTTGCGAAAATGTGACCAAATTTCATACATTTGAAGCAGCATAACGAATTCGGATGAAGGGCCTAACCTTCATTCTATAAACCGCTAATTTCATTTTTATTTATAACACCTATGTTTAGAAAATGTAAGTTGTTAAATCACGCACCACACTCTCAAGGGATACAAACCTCTGCAAACGAACACCGCTTAGAGTCTTCAAAGACTCACAAACGCCAACCTCTACAGAATAATTCGAGAAGGCCTCAACTTGTAGAGATCGTTTCGATTTCGAACCTATTGATATTTACCTTTTAAAATATCTTCTTTTAAAGAAGATTTGCAAATAGTCCATGTAGCGCTTTATAAATATGAAATGGGTTTGCCTTCAAAAGTCACTCATTAACTTTTTTGATAACATGACACCCCGGTGATCAATAATTTTGGAGAGACAACAGAAACCGTACGATTCTCGTACGGTCTCTACGATTGTGACTTACCTCAGAATCCTTGGAGCAGCCTGCTTACGCAAAGTGGGATTTAACAGCTTTGCTGTTACTTACCTGTGGTATCTAATAATTGTTTGACACCCAACCTGTGTTTTGGGCAAGCTTAGCTTCATCATGAAATAAGAATAAGTTTTAGCGACTGCACCTCTCAATTACTGATATCTCCCCGTCAAGGTGGTGCCCGTAGAAGGACACCATATTATTATCATCAATATTCTAGAGTAGGCAGTACAAACACATTTCTTCAAAAAGTTCTTCATTGGCATTTATAGGCAACCTCTCATATCCTTTTTTTATTTGGGATCAAAGTGGTTATATATATATAAATTAATATTTATCAGATACAAAAAGTGCTTGAACTGATGAAAATCCTACAAGGGATATTTGTTCTTTTCGCGGAGTGTGTGTGAACTAAAAACATTTAATACGGAAACTGATGTATTTCGATATTATATATTTAGACGCACTCGTACGCCATTCTTCATATGCTCTACTTACATTACCTTGCTCGTACAGTTTCTGATCTTTAGCGTCTTTTAATTTTTTTTTATTGTGGCAAACTAGTGTTTTTTTTAGGTGGAAGCATCCATATTATTGCTGCAATAATTGCCTCAAAACTGTGACCACATTAACTTTTTTAAGTCTTAATGATGAGAAATTACATAATTACTCTCATTTGGTATTATCGAAATAATAATTTCTGAGTATTTCTTTAAGTGTCAGAGGTACATCAGTAGCATACCGGGTAAATGCAAAAACGGTTTCTTCAAATCTAGACCGAGTAGGAATTTCTAGGACAAAAAGGGCGAGTAATATCCAGTGTTTAGTTGATTCGGAGTTCGGCGATTTTTAGTTGGCTTGTGTACTGTTTTTATTTATCGAATATTTTTGACGTTCTCAACATATATATTTTTTAACTTCGTCACAAGATGGTAGATCGCAAACGTGTTACTGATTTACTGATCTAACTGGATCAAATAGTGTTATCCAAAAATCTAAATAAAGGGCGTTTTACCTCAAAACATATAATAATAACTGATATTCACACTAAAAGAACGGCCAATTCGGAAAGCATTGAAACGTAATGCAAGTTGTTGTATTCTATGAATCCCAATTAATATATTATTCATGCCATAATCATCAAACAAATATGTAGAGAAAATTCCTCCAAATATGATTATTTTCTGTAGTTAAGGAGATAATTCTCACAATTCAAATTTTTGTAATATGTATTTGTTGGAACAATGGCCTCTATTAAATGGTACCAATTGAATGCATTGAAGAAGACTTTTAAAAAATGCCTTTTTTCTTCGTTCATAATTTATAATGACAAAATGGAAATTGTAGAACAAAGTGGATAATAAAAGAGCTCTCCTGGTACAGACTGTTTGAAACAAGATTCATAATACAGTTCTTTCGAATACCTATTAGTTTTCATTCCAGTGGAGCTATTTTTTTTCATTCTTGTGTAGTAGTGAATGTACATATATATATATATATATATATAGATAATATTTATTCGAATTGAAATATATAAAATATATTATTTAGTTCATAACTAACTTAATATAACTTTTAATGAACCATATTTTTTTTTAAATTTTAGTGGACTGTTATTGAATTACGCGATAACAATTTTGAACAAGAGAAATCTATAAATACGATAGGGATAAGCGGTATGATTGAACTTGCCCTATAAAGCGAGCTGGTGGATCCCTGATACCTAGTTGGAGGTGAACAGCTAAAAGAAAGCAAAACAGGGATATTGGAAACCGACTAATGGCGGATTTACCAGCAGGCTGAGTAGGCTGGAGCCTAGGGCAACAAATTTTAAGGGGCGGCAAATTTAGTTCATAAATTTTTTATTTCGATTTACAAATTGAAAAAAAAAATTATTATACACGCACAAAATACGAATTTCGAAAATTGGACAATTGCTAAACGCTTTATTAATTATACATTAATGATCATGAATTTTTAGATTATAGCAATAGCGATTCGATATTATAGTGGAAATTTCGTTATTTTTACATATTTTCTCCACTGATAACAGCTATAATTTTTTCTCCGCGTACCTAATAATTATGAAATCTTACACAACTCCATCTCGATATAATATGGATGGTCCAATCATGATTGCTGCAGCAAGTTTGCGAATTGTCAAACTGAATTTCAGAAATTTCTTTATGCGTAAGAAATACTGACTAAAGTTTACTAATTTTTATTAAATAATAATCTAGTTCAATATCTTATAGAGTCTTCTGGTTTAAATTCATCGAATAACTGATCGATTTCATCATACCAAACAGAACAATCACACCATCGCAAGTACTCGATGTAATGGCCCTAACTTCAGCCAACTTAGGAACAGATCACAATCTCATCCTGTGTAAATTACTAATGGAACAGCCACGAAGAATCAGGAAACTCCCAGTAAACAAAGAAAAATATAACATGGAATCACTGGAATCAGATAGCACTCGGAAACAGATTAATGAAGAAAATGAGTAATATTGACCTCACTAAGCAAAATTTTGAAACATGCTGGAATGAAATAAAGAACTGCATACACCAGGTGGCCGAAGAATTCATTGGCAAAAGGAAAATCAACATCAATGCGAAAAACTCCGCCAAACCATGGTTCTGTCAAGAAGTGAAGGAACTCGCAGAAGTAAAGCGGAAAAGCTTTCTAACATACAAGAGCTAACCCAGGAAAATCACACCAAATATATACAAAGCAGAAACAGAGTCAACTCAAGAATCAAAGCGATCAAAAGAGAACATTGGGCCAAATTTACAAGCGACATGGTTCATTACCTATATGGTGCCCAAAGAAAGGTGTGGAAGTTGCTTAAAAACAGAAAGAACCCCGTAAACGAATACGTACAGCTTAAAAGAGTCACTACGGAGGTGTGGGAGGAATAATTCAGTAAGCTTTATGATGCCGAGGACACACAGGTGGCAGAAGGATTAAAATTACTTTTTTTATATAAAAAGCAGTGGCGGCTCTTGAGTTTGTCTTCAGAAGGGGCGCAAAAATAATATTTGGTTATACATATTTGTGTATCTGTTTTTGATTTCAGGCTAAATCTTCAACCAATAGAATATCTTCAAGAAATTTATCAAATTATCTAAATCAATAAGTTTTTAACAGAATGCATTCGTGCAGGTGGAAACAACGAATATTCATCTGATCTGCATAAACCTTACGTGAAAAAGACTCCATATTCACATTTCCTAGGAGCTGAAAACTCAATAGACTGTTTTTATGCTTCGGAGAATTTTCATGTTTTTTAATCTTGTCTACCAAATGTTTGAGATCACGAACTCCTACCATTATCCGCTTTCCATCGCCTACAAATATTAAACAAACAAACCAAAAAAAAAGCTTCACTTTCATCACATCCACACAACCACGGAGTCTTGTTGTAAATGTTTTCATCAAATTTTTGCCCAAAACACGGCCGATTTTTAAATCCTTTCTGTTCCTGAATTCTATTCAAAACTGGCGTGGCACGTCCATTATCTTTTAAATCCACTTTTTTCTACAAACTAAATTTTCATAAACAACTTTGTCCACGACTGTACTATAAATCATTCATTATACGTGTGCTTCCTGAAGTATAATTATACCTATTATTCACTAGTGTATATAATGGTTTATTATACACTGCATGACGTCACACTCAAAACGTATGTCCAAACTAGAGACTATCATTCACATTGTTAGGATAGTATTGTTATTAGATTTTTAGGTTTTATGTAACTAAGACAACTTTTAGGCAAATTATTAAAATAATATTTAATATAATGCCCAACTAATTGAATATTTACTCTAATAAATTATCTATTTCATTTTTATCAGAGTGAAAGAAAGGAATGGAATCGATGTCAAGTGAAATAGTTGACGTTTATGTGAGTAAGCAGTTTTCAGTGAACACAGAAAATGTTATGTCAACGCTTTTGATAACTATTTTTATTGTTGAAAATGCAGATTATTACTAATTTTTTCGAGGAAGTCGTGGACAAAGTATAGTATTCTACTCGCACAAAATTACAATTTTTCACTCGGGTGAATTGCGACACTCGCTTGCAGCTCGTGTCGCAAACTTCACCCTCGTGAAAAATAGCAATCATTTTGTGCTCGTTGAATAATATACTATTTTTTAAGTCATTATGTTTATAAAATCGGCAGAAGAAAGAATCAATACAGCCTTCACAACCATCCGCAAAACTCAGCAGGTAACCTTCATGCGGCCCAGACACGTTGGGTACGTAGCAGTCTTCTCCGCTGACCCCGGATTACGTCATCTCGCCTTGCCGTTATTACGGGATATGTGGACTCGTGGCTCAAACGCCCGTGATCATCGAAGAAATGTAATGTTGGTTGCAGTTGGATTGGAATACTGGTATAGTTCGTGAATTACGGTGGACCGTATGGATTTGTTTAGATTTAGTTTTATAGTAACTAGTTCAAAATTATATATGATTACATATTTATGTGTTAAAATTAGAAAAATAATTTTTATGAGCTCAGCGATCATTTTTCTTTCTTATAAGTTGCTTTTTGAATAATTTATTTAACGATATAAGTACTTCATCAAGAATATAATGAATGATAAAAATTCCAATATGATATTAATATAGTGTACATATTTCGAAAGGTTCAGAAACAAATTTTTGTAGATACGTGTACATCGTATTCGTTCGGTACGGTTTAATGTGAGAAAACATCAGATTTAGATCATTATGCCAAAGTAGAATTGTGAATTCAAAGTATCGCAAAAAAGTATTATAATGCTTTTATAATTTAACCTTAATTATAATACTAACAAATAATTAAGAAAAGATATATTCATTGTATTGTTTTTAAACTATGAGTGTAATAATAAATATTTATCAACGTTCGCCAAATGTATATTTTTTATGTGATCTTTATTCATATTATGTAAGTATTGTATAGTTTAAAGACATGCCTTACCTTATTTTAAAAGTGGTACATGATTGAGATATTTTTTGCTTACAACAATGTAGGCACACTATAGTTCTCAATGATACTAACCATACGGGAAAAGTTGATGTAACAAGGATGAAGGAGCACAAATCATAAAGTGGGAATTTTATTGATAGAAAATTGATATGATTGTGGACTAAGATATCAAAATTTAGAGGCGGCTAAAATTGAATAGCCTACGGGTGGCAAATCTGTAAATCCGCTACTGAAACCGACTATCTATCACTCGTAGTTTAAAAAATGAAATCTAAGATTTTACGAGAAACTAATATCACGTCTAATGAGAACTACTACAATTTTTATATTAACAACTACAGTGATGTTAACAACTACAATAATTTTCGCGAATTAATTCAAAACACTTATTTGTTTCACTTTAAAAGATAATGTTTTTATTAAACGAAGAAAAGGGAAATATTGTCTCGGAATGATGGAATTGAACAGTATTCAAACCGATACTCTTACTCCATCTATCCAACTGTAGCCGAATTTCAACCATTCAACTAAAATAACTTTATGGCCGTAAAAATATGCCCGTCTTCAATATTGAACAACATCGTACACTTCATGAAAGTTGCATATAAATTCATTCATATAAGTAATATCTTCCAAAAAAAACTTTCGTAGAAAACGAAGCAAAGATGTTTTTCTTCTTGTTAAAAAATATTGAAAGAACTAGAAATGCATAATTCAACCTAACGAAATTTAAGATGCATCAATCATTCATCAATGAAACTGATAATGATAGAAAACAAGTTTGATTATACATTTTCGTATAGTATCTACATAATATATTAGCTTTCATTTTATATATAGTTCAACGAATTTAGTATTTCCCATTTGTAACCATTTTTATTTTTTGAATATCTCCTTGAATTGGGATGAAATAGTTATCATTAACTTATATAAGATAAACGAAATCCAGGAACGATAAAAGTTGAAAATTGATTCTTGAAATAGTGGAGTCATGAATCTTATATTAATAATAGCTGATTTAAATCATACTCGTATGTAGTTTCCAATTATATACCTGTAATAACAAATTGAGGATAAATGAACAATTCTTATGATTCCTAATTTTTAAGTAGGTTCTCTTCAATGTTCAACACTTTGCTGTTAATTCAAAGGCAAGCTTTGAAACTATTCAAATAATATTACAAGCCAAACTTTACTTGATATGCTTTAAACAAAGTGAATAGAAATATGACAAGCAATATTTAGTTACTTGAGGCAGAGTACAATGCCTGGTTGAAAGACAAAAACACGTAGGTAGCAGGACTAAAACACTAAGGTCGTATATTCGACAAATTTTTTCAAATTTCACATTAAAATTCTTAGCCCACTGAAATAATTTGGAGGTGCTGTAAGAAAACCTTAAACCAAATAAAAGAACCAAATATCTCTACATCATTACAATAACGGCTGTTAATGAAAGTAGTTGTTACCACAGAAAGGCACTTCCCTAACATCAACCCTATCCAACTACCAAGTTTCAAATCTCTTACTCAATACGGAGCAGCGAAAAACCTCAAAATCCTCGAAGGAATAAGATATCCTTACATACGTAAGTTTATACCGACAAAAGACACTGCCATAACATCAATTTGAGCACGTACGCCGCTCTATCTCAAAAATCGTAATCTAGGAAGCTTCAAACATCTCACTCACTTTTGAGTGATGTTTACTTTCGATACAGTGTATCTATATATTATTTTCTGGGGAAAATACTACTAAAAATATTTGGTTTATTGGCAGGATTTATTGTAGTGAAAGCATTTTCCGAAGCACAGTAATGAAGTATTTGCAATAACTATAGTTCAATGAAAATATTAATCTTGTCTGAATTCTTATTGAGATGAATTCACTAAAACTGTAGTAAATAGTGATAAGACTGATTTCTGTTTTCAAAGTTAAACCGAATGAAAGAACAAAATGAAGGTGGAGTTTCCCAGCAACTTATAAACATGCACAATTGAAATTTTATGGATAGCTGTGATGAGTACATCTTAATTAGCATTTTCATGTTCAGAAGAATCTTGTCGGCAACAAATTCCATTTCGAGTTGAATTTTTCATTCTCTTTTGGATGAAATTTCAGTACTTATTTATCCAGGGTTGAAGATTCTCAATCAGTAGACATGAAATACGGTTGAATTAATTTCTCAATTGAAATAAAATAACGATGTACGGTATTAGAAGCGCCAGAATCTGAAATGAATAAAATTTTTGTCTATGGGATTATTCAATAATATTTCAATAAATTTTAATTTCTTTCAACTTGACGTGAGATGATTTGAAAACGTACTTTACATCGAAAATTGTAGTACTCATTACTTAAAACAATTATATTTTCAAAAAATTTTAACATTACTCTTCCTTGTTCTAATTATTTATGTCCATAAACTACACAAATTTAGTCAAGGTGTAGGTGAAGGGCTGTACAATATGTTATAATCTTATGCAATTGATGATTTTTGAAATTCCCAGAGATACTTCTAATTCGCACTACCAACCTAAACTATCGTTTTTATCTCAATTGTAAGTAGTCAACTAAGTTTTGGGCTATGCTTAATTTAAATAATGTAACGACAATTTCGGAAATTATTTTGTTCTTTTTGGAATTAATTTATTCATGTCAAAATATTCGATTCTGCACGGTATGTAGGTATCTAACATATTATTGCACTAGAAGTTTGGTTTTAGAATATCTAAATCAATTGAATATCTATGAAAATTTGTCGTTCAATTTACCTCAATTCTAGCTAATTAGGTCAAATATTCCCAAAAATCTTATTTTTACGACTTGGGAACTTCTAAATATAAACTGAAGTGTTTTAAGCAATACTTTCTGTTCGAGTGATGATAAACTGAGAACGCGAAGGATGTTGAATACTGGCGTGTGGGAAAATAAGGTAATTTTGAACAATGAACCGGGAATAAAAAATACCAGATAAACTAAGGAATGTTATTTATAACTGAAAATAAACTTCAACTAATCGAGAATAGTATCAACACTGCAAGAATCCTCTTATTGAAAACAGTATTTCAATAGAAATACATAAATACAAACGCACACATATAAATATACATATATATATATATATATATATATATATATATATATATATATATATATATATATATATATATATATATATATATATATATATATATATATATATATATATATATATATATATATATATATATATATGTATATATATATAGGTATATATATATATACATATATATCAAATAGGATAATGGGTTAAACGGATGAATTAAAGGCTGATAAAAGTGTACTTCTTATATTCTTTGTCAACGTTTCGGCTTCTATTTAAGCCTTCATGAGGACTCTACAAAAATTAGTTCAATCAATAGAAAAACGAGCGGTCTCAAACACACAGGACTCACCGAATGTTTGAGGTTATAAAATAAGCTAACATCTTCCAAAACGGAAAAAACACAAAACTAATGTGACAAACCATAAAATTATTAAACTGTACTACATTATATGAAATTATTTAAAATAAGTTAAACGTGATTTATGTGAAATATAAATATTACGAAATTCTAACAACACAACATCGTGGTACCAAGAGAATGACAGCAATCACAGAATGCTAAACAACAAGTTGACAACCTAAGTTATAAAATTAAAAATAATAAAATAAAGTGACACAAAATGTTCTTCTTCTTTCTATCCTGACCTTAATAATCAATCAACAGAACTTTCATTGCTATTAGTGACGTCATACGCTATTAAAAAGGAATAAATATTACTAATGTTATCTATATCTTTCCTCGAATTCATTGAATCCGGGCAACGTTTTATATGATACATCTCCAAAAATGATCTCTTATCTAAATTATTCTCAAATTCCAAAATTTTTGCAGAACCATAGTCCATGTTATGGTCTGTAGCTCTGCAATGTTCAGCTAGTGCACACACCTTCTTTGGGTTCTTTATATCACTCTTGTGTTGGCTAATTCTCTTTTTTAATTGCTGAGACGTCTGACCAATATATGATAGTTCACATACATGACAAGGAATGCTATACACCACACCACTAAGTTTATCTTTATCGATTTTGTCTTTCACTGATGAGAACAACGAATAAAAGGAAATATTCACTTAATGAAGAACAAAAAAATAGCACTAGGTCTTTAGCTACCAATATTATTACGAACTATTTAAGATCATATCCTAAAATATCTAACGTATTCCAAAAAGAATTTTCCACCTGCAGGAGGTACCTGAAAGATCAACCAAACCTTTTACTATTACAATCTGATAAGGGTAATGTAACAGTAGCTATGGACAAAGAACAATATATGAATTTGTCTTACACCATATTAAGTGACCAAAACTATTACAGATTACTGCTGAGGGATCCTACACTTACATTGCAAAATAAAGCGAATCAACTAATTAAGAATTCGGTAAAAAACAAATATATTCCTGATATTCAAGGAAAAAAGTTATATAACTATATAATAGCATACCTGCCAGGTTCTATGGTTTACCAAAAATCCTAAACCAGTTATTGCTCTGAGACCGATTATTTCATGTATTAATACTCCTACATCGAAACTCTCAATATTTGTAGCTGATGTTCTTGCTAAATCTGTTGACATCAATAATAGATATTATGTCAAAGACTCGTTTGAGTTTGTTTCCTTTATCAATGAATTTCAGTTGCCACAAAGTTATATGTTGATTAGTTTAGATGTTATATCACTTTACAGTAACATACCAGTTGAATTGGCAGTAGAATACATTGAACATGAGTGGCATTCTATATCATTACACACTGCAATTCCTAAGAGTGAGTTTATCATTATTGTCCGTTTTTTGTTTTCCTCAAATTATTTTTTGTTTGATAATAAATTTTATGGTCAGATATTTGGGTCGCCTATGGGCTCGAATTTAAGCCCTATTGTTGCTAGAATTGTGATGGACTTTGTTCTTGACAGAATTTTGGAGACCCTTCCTTTCAATATCCCATTTATTAAGAAATATGTTGATGACATAATCTGTGCAGTTCCTCGGGACCAAGTTCAATATACACTCAACAAGTTCAACGAATATAATGAACATATTAAGTTCACGATTGAAGAGGAAACAGATAATGCTGTCCCGTTCCTTGATACAAAGGTTATGAGAACTGTAGGGAATATAATAATCGTCGATTGGTATAGGAAACCAATGAGTTCTGGCAGATATTTGAACTATCTATCGAGTCATCCATTAAGACAAAAAATTTATTTAATTTTGGGTATGAAAGAGAGGGTTTCCAGGATTTCGCATAGATCACTAGTTGCTGGCAATATGAAAAAATTATATCAGTTATTATTCGATAATGGCTATCCACGTATTTTGCTCAATAAACTTTTATATAATACAACACAACGTCCTCAAATGGTAAACGTTATGAGGCCTGATAGTGTTCCGGTTATTGGT
>JARQZK010003699.1:5000-80000 GCA_030704885.1 Cynegetis impunctata | reverse complement strand
CCATAACTTTGATTAATCTTAGCAACACATTGGGAGATAAAATTGAATTAATTTCTTCAACAGAGTTAAGTAATGCACAATGGTCAAGAGATATTTGCCTGATCAAAACTATATTTTTCTTCATATAGTTTAACTCTACGTCATATTTCGTTGTGGTTTGAAGATTCAAATATGTGCCTTGTGCATTCACTTTTCGAGAGAGTAGATGTTGCATTTGCTCATTCAAAACCAGAAACGTTTGTTCTATCGTCTTCGACAAACCTAACATAAAGTCAAAATCTAGTGCTTCCTTGATCATCCTTATATTCCAAGAAATGAATGATTTATAATTTTTTTTCTCATAAAGGTCTATGAAAATAATAAATAAAATGCTCATCAATGTGCAATAACTTATCATGATTCTGCCATTGGAATTCGCATATTTTGATCTTATCTTTATATCTCTCACTGCGACTTCTTTGAGTATCTGCTCTAGTTTAATCGAAATAGTAAAATTTCTGATAAATATAATAGATAGAACCAAGGATCCCACAAAATCAGAACCTTTTACGACTCCCCATTTTATAACTGGAAAAAAAGTTTGAATATACCTATTCTAATTATTTTGAATACACTCTACCTTCTCTCATCAGACTAGAAGTTAGGGGATTGAAACTTATTATGAAAATCAATATATAAATTCCGTGGATTGATATTACAAGTAGTAACTTCAAAGATTTGTATTCATCATCTTTCAGGTAAATGGAGCCATTCATAGTATGCAACCATACGAACCAAGTGGGTAACCATTCCGATAATTTGGCCTTCATATCAATAAGAGGGGTTGTTTAAATGTGAGTTTCCAGTCGTAACGAAATAATAATCAATAACTTCTCATAAACAAAATGATGTGTTTCATACGATTCACCAATTGAAGTCAATTTGATGAAAATTGATTTCTATTAGATAACATCAATAATATAATTACATTATATATATATATATATATATATATATATATATATATATATATATAAATATATATATATATATATATATATATATATATATTATATATATATAGATATATATATATATATATATATAGATATATATATATATATATATATATATATATATAGATATATATATATATATATATATATATATATATATTGAATCAATTGAAATATATCAAATCTTGCCTATGAATTACGCGTATCATCTTCAGATACAAATAGTAATTGAAGCTTAATATGAAAAGTGCAGTATTATATACAAAACTCTGGTTACATTGAAAAAAAAATAAGATTGTTGAAATTCCATGACAAATTTAAAAGAGTGATCGATGTATCTATTTGTTATATCGTTATAATTTTTAGATTTGTTAGATTCCAAAGATTTAGGCCCTTATTATATGAACATTTCAAAGCAAAGATATTATTTAAATAGTTTTCTTCACTTGAATCCATATTAATTTTCAATTTATAAGAGCTGAATATTTAAATTTTTCTACTTTTGAAAAACGAACATTTGAGAAATATATTTTGTAAATGGATTTTCGAAGAAATCCTTCTGAATTTTCTATTCTTGAATTAATAAAAGTATTTGATTTTTGAAATAAAATATTCTATCGTTATTGATAGAAACTTATATCTGCTCTTAAATTAAATTGCTCAATTAGGATATTCATGAAAACATTTGAATATATGGAGACCTATCATTTGCATTACATAATGGTATTAATGAATTTTTCTATCAGTTCTTATGAGATTTATTATATACTTATCAAAAATTCTATTCACAGTTGCGTCAAAACTTAGCAACTAAATAAATAATATAACTTATTAAATTTTGAAGAAACGGCCTTGAAATTATTGACTTTTGAGTAAACTTGGAATTTGATATGATGTATTCAGATATATTTCATTATGGAATAGTTACTGTTTATTTAGGTTCATTAATTAATATTGATGAAAGGAAATCAATCGCAAACTTGTTTCATACCTATATAAAATAATGATAATATTTAGATGGTAATGACATCGTTTTAAAGTAAACAGTAAAACGAACAAAATTGTGAACAGTAAAACAAAAAAAACTAACATTTCAATTATACAAATTTGTTAGAGTGTTAAACGAACATTCAATTGCCTAACAAACCTAACCTACACTTTGAAAAATTCTCTTCATTTAATGATTTTGTGAACAAATCAGACACATCTTCATTAAATGGAATATAATGTTAAATAATTTTCTTTCGCAAACACAAATCTTTTAAATAATTATATTTCAAGTCTTTATGTTCAGAACGTTTTGAATTTTCAAAATTGTCAATTACAGATATAGCACTCATAATACCTTTAAAATTGAGTTCCTGCGAAGCTACAGCAGCCGAGTGAGTAGAGATGTATTCTGCTTCCATCAATTATAGAGCAACACACGTTTGCATTCGGGAATGTCATGCTATTGAGTTTCCAGCAGAAAAACAAACAAAACCACTCACACTCTATCTAGTTTCTCGGTCTTCTGCCCAATCAGCATCGCACAGAGCCATTACCGCCTTGCTGGTGTTTGACCTTTGGGTAGTATTTAGGTGGTTATGCGATTTAGTTCATAATCAGAGCACTTCAGTGCCTCATACCACAATTCTTTTGGAACCCCTGAGTCTGTTCTCATTTTATTTAGTAGTGTTCTATTCGTTCTGTGTATTCCATTTTTCTGACAATATAACTTCAATCTGTTTGAATTATATTCTTCACTATTGTCAACTCTCATTGCTTTCACTTCAACATCCTTTTTTTTCTATTTCTTGTACATAGTTTATTAGGTTCTGATTGGACTCATCCGTTGTTGTCAAGGTTTTTACCACGATGAAATGTATGCCTTGATCCGTCGAAAGCTAAAGGATTGAATGGTCCATAAATGTATTTGTATATTAATTCACCACTATTTTTTTATCTCATCTCAGACTCTTTGAATGGTTATCTTATACCCTTGCTTTCAACACATGTTGAGCATATTCTACCCAAATTGGCAAACAAGTGACTACTTGTTCCTAAATCGAGAACAAATTAAAGCTCATCTGTGGCATTACATGAATTTGCTGCATACAGCTGTATTTCAGGTTCTTCTTGTTTCTCATTAGCGTTATCTGATTATCTTGCCTGTAAACTCTGGTTCTTCTACCTCGATATCCTGATCTTTTTTTACCTTGACCTCTACTATTTTTAGGACATTTTCCAATATAATGATCCATACTTCCACATCTATAGCATCCTTTATTCTCATTTGCCTTGAAACTATTCTCATTATCATACTTTTGTGACTGTAACTACATTTCTTCATCTAGTAATTTAGCTTTTGCGAAATCTATGGTTAACGTGTCGACTGTTTCTAGAGCAGTTACAATTGTACCATATTTTGGAGGTAATGTCAAAAACAGTTGCCATACTCTATCACTTTCATCTAGAACAGTTTCATGTTCTTTCAACTCGGATGGATGTGTCAAACTTAACGAAATGATCGTCCAATTTTTCCCCAGGTTCTGAGTTTAGATTATTTATTAACCTTTCCTACGTTGATCATTTGGTAAATAAACTCGACTTAGCAAATACAACTTTTAGAGCTTCTACTTGTTGTTTTGCAGACTTACAATATTTGACAATGTATAAATGTTTATCAGACATTCCTTGAACAATGATTGACTGTGCGTCTTTGTCTTTCCTTTGCCAATCCTGCTTTTTTGCTTGTGTTGCCGTTTGATTCGGATCTTTTTCCAAACTATCCTCACATTGGCCTCGTCTCAGAATTGTTTAAATCCTGTACCACCAATTATTAAAATTGCTTGCCTCCAGAATTGAAACAGGGAAGTTAGACAGACCCGCCAAAAATAATGATATTTTAGATAATAATAATAATAATAATGATAATAATAATAATTTATTAATCCTTTAAGACATTTGACAAATGTATAGGATAAGTCAATTACAAACAATTGCAAAATACAACAGCACTCAACAATTAAAATACAAACCGTAAAATGGAGAATCTATCTGAGAATTACAAACAAAATAACAAATTAAGATCAAGGTATTAAGTGTAAAGTACAAAATTAAGTCAGTGCATTATCCAGCATAAACTTCTCCACGCCATAATAACCCTTGGATAGTAGCACTGTCTTGAGACATTTTTTAAGTGGAATTTGGCTTGGATGTCGAAAATTTTCAGGTAGATGATTGTATAATTTAATTCCCTGATATATATGGCTCTGTTGAAATTTAGCAGTTTTGTGTTTAGGGATAGTGAGTAAAGCGCTATTTCTCGTCAGATAATTATGAACCGTACTATGCGTTTCGAATGAATTGATATTCTCTTTTGTTCATAAATATATATACATGGGAAAGTCAAAATTTTATGTCCAATGAAATATTCTCTGCAGGATTCTCTTTGAGGCAGATTCAACATAGTACGGATAATTTTTTTTTGAGATGAAAAAATCCTGAAACTATTAGTTGAGTTTCTCTAAAGAATTATATTGTATGACAGGTGGCAATAGACAGTGCTATAATAAACAGTTACCAAGGACTCAAATGGCATAGAAGCCCTCATGCGGTACAAGGCATACCTCGATTTATTGAGTATCTTACTCAGAAAATCCACATGATCAGACCACCGTAGACTCTGGTCAACAAAAATACCTAATAAGAATAAGAATAAATAGGCGTATTTAAGTACTTTATATATTTGATATAACTATAATAAAAAATGAAAGACTAGGAACTGACGAAGTCCGAAAACAACTATTGTACTACTTTATGCCATGACGCTCAGCTTCTCAACCTAAGATGACATATTTAGAAACCTACTACCTAGGTACAATTATAATAATAGAGATGGCGCTGATGGTTTAGATACAGATTTCTATCAATCATCGGAATTCAGATTTGATTGCAATATTCCGTAGTTCAATAAACCTAGTTATTGTTCCATATATATCCGTCCATATTATATACAGTGCTGACTTGGCTGAGACGAACTTGCGTTCAACATTGTCGCGGATCTCATAGACAGTCTTGAAACAGTCACGAAGAAGTATGAGCCTCCAAATGAAGAAGGTTTAAGAATATGACCTTTGCTTTATTGAAAGGACTTACGACCATCCATCCTCACATGGCGATCCTACCTGTGCCTTTATAAGAGGACACTAAAAAAACAGAAATTAACATGGACTGTTTAATATCGGCTTCGTTTCAGTGAAAAAAAAAGTATATTTTCAAACTAGGACGACCATGAAGACAAAAAAAAACATGTTACGCAAAATAGAAGATGAGAATAGAAAAAAAATCATATTTGAAGCAGCCGGATCCGAAAACCAAAATGTAGCACAAACTATACAGCAGAGCCTAGAAATAAATCGGACTGAATGGCTAATAATCATTGTGTGAAATAAAAATAAATTAATAAGACAAACTAAGTGCCTTACGTGAAAAGTGAACCTAAAGTGAATAATGACAAGGACTTCTAAGGGATTTCAGACATGGAACCAGGAGCTGAACAACAACCTAAAAATATTCCTTAGAAACATAAGGAAAGACAAAAAGCAGAAGTTGTTACTCCATATAAGATAATTAAATTTTTCTCTGAAATTGAAAAATATTTCGAACCTTCAGTTGTACAATTTTTATTAATTAAAAAATGCCGATAATTCAGATTTAGAATTAAATAGTATTTCAGATACTGATGCCGAACGTAATTATAATAATTCTAATACAATTTGTAATATTCAAAAAAAGGAGGAAGAGTTTGATTTCGAAACGGCAACTAGCTTGCTTCCAAACTTAGCGCTACTTCTTCGTATGAGCAATAATTCCAAATATTAAAAAGTTTGCAAGCTTCAATAAGTATTCCGAACCCTGATTATCATTATACGAATAGAAAATTTTTTTGTGATTCTCCATCTCAAAATCATATACAATTATTCAAAATACAATGATTTTATACTCAGAAACCCGAAACTTACAAACACTGGTACATACCTGACATCATCATTTTGAAAAAAATTCCTTCGAAACACTCTCAAATTCATTCTTCATTAAAAGAATAACAAACAATATACTAGGTTAATGAAATAAATGAGATAGTTTATGATTATTATAACTCCAATCGCTTCCTAAACTAATACGCATATAGAAGTACTACTGACACTCATGCCTAGCAACGCAGTCATGCTACTCGTGACGGAAAAACTTTTTGGATTACTTCTCTATCGCTAACAGCCTGGAGTCAATCGTGCGCAAGAAACTTCGTTCGATTGAATGTAACGTTTCAACAGTACCTATAGCAGTATGAATTAATTTTAATTACACATTTAATAAATATTACTACATTTCAGGCATCATTAGTATGACGTCCAATAGGAATGTCATGCTAGTCGTGAAGGACACTCTTTTTGGCATAGCCCTCTTTCGCCAACAGTCTGGAGCTAACGAATGCAAAGAACTTTGTTCGATTAATATTATGAAACGATGGTTTTAGCTAAATATAATATTTCAACATATTAGAAGAATCAAATGGATTTTTTCTAATTTTGACATATAAAGTGACACTTTTTAAAACTGATTGTCATTATGAAACGTCTTACTTTTTGTAACTAGTTGCATAAAGTAAAATTTTATGCAATTGGTGACGAAAAATGTATTTCAAAATTAGTGACAAAAAGAATTATTCTATTTATCAAACTGTTATAATACAAGTTAAAAACATAAATTATAAATTAAAAAATTATTATAAATATTGATAACACAATAATTGCAATTATTTAAATTAATTCCCGACGATATATTTTTTTCATTGCTCGAACTTGCTGTTATTTGGGAAGCGGCGCACATTGCATTAGATGTTTCACCAAATATTTCTTGCGCTATAAGTTTCTTATTATTCATGGAATTTTCAACATATCCTTCCGCAACAGAGGTAGATTTCCAACCTCCATGCCTCTTTAATTTTAAAATATCAGCGCCACTGTCTGCTAGGAAAGTGGCAGAGCTTCTTCTGAAGCAGTGGCCAGTATATAGAACAGGATTTGAAAGACCAAGAAATTGTGCAATAACTTTTGGCAGACTGCTAAATGTGTTAATTCCCACAGGATTTCTGGTACATTTTCCATTCGCATATTTTACAAAAAATCTGTTGTGTTTAAGAACCTGGGGACGCAACTTAATATATTTCCTTAATATTTCAACAAGATTCGTATTTTCAATGTCTCCAGTGGTAATTGCAAACTGCCGTATAACTTTTGTTTTTGAAGGTGGGATATCAACAAGAAAATGGCTTCCTTCATCTATAACATTTTCAACTGGAAGAAATGTTAATTCTGCTTTTCTGCATGCTCCTGCCATTCCAATTATCATCGCAACCTTAGCCAATAAGTGTTCTTTGTCATCAGCTTCCACTAAAAATTTGGCAAAATCTTCTTTAATAAAAACTTTTGACTTTTTAGCACTGTACCCTTCCGCTTGCCTTTTAATATATGCTACCAAATTTGTATATTTTTTAATATCAATATTCCTTTTCAGATTTAGTTCAGACCTTAACATTGAGTAAAGTGTCCATAATGTGGAAACTTTTAGATCTTTCTTACCCCCAAAATATGCAAGTAAAACTTTCTCATTAACATGTTTAATTTTCTTCTCATCACACCACGTAACAAATTTTTCGTATGCCAAACCATAAACTGCCTTTGACTTTTTGGGAATTACTGATAATAGAGCATTACCTGCTGTCTCTTCAATATCGCTTGGTAGCTCTTCAGAACTTGAATCACTCATTTTTTTAAAATAAAACTAAAAATATATCAATCTCGCTAAAAACCCTCCGTCTAGACTTTTTTACAGAATGTCAAACTGACAACTAACATGAAGTAACAGCAACAAACTAAATTTATGTTTTCCAAATTTTTATCAATTATATTGAATTCTATTTTTTTATTACTTTCTTCAAAATTAGAAAAAATCTTGTATGCAATACGTTACGAAATGAAATTTTGTGTAACTTGTGAGTTTCACGCATTACACAAAATTAGGCATTTCGTAACTGATGGCATAAATAGCTATTTCTAGATTTCAAGTATTTCAATTAATCTTTCTTCCTGAGAGGTTCACAGAAGAATATCTCAGTGTTAATTTCTAACTAGTCGCATTTTTGCACCATGTGCTTCAAAGATTAATCAGTTGATTTCGGAAGCTGTTTCATCATATTTATGTTGAATCTATTTCATTCACTTCATATCAATATTCATACACAAAAGTTGAGTAGGTAAAATCTTCATCTTCATCGATCAATTTGGATATTCATGTCCTTATCTGCATCAGAATAATGATATAAGATGTTGCAATTGTCACAGTCTGAAACATATTGAACTTAAGCAATAATATGTATATAAGAAATGAAATATTATATTTAAGTGCCACCAATATGCAAGTGCCGTCATAGTAAAACACTAGAAAAAACTATATAAGTAGAAATAACTTAGAAGAAAACATTTTCAATGCTGATAATAATTTAATTACTAACGTTTCATTATAGAGGCGTTATGTAGTTGATATTTTTTGGATTTGGACCGGTACAGATAGGCAGTTAGATAATTTCCTTAAATATATAAATACTTTCTACAACTCGATTCAATTTACAATAGAAGTAGAAAACGAAAACGGTACCTTGAATTTCTTAGACTTTCAGATTGCTATGAATTTGAATTATCTTACTTTCAACATTTATAGAAAACCAACCTTCACAGATACTCTAATTCACAGCGACAGTAACCAACACATTAAAATAAAACTCAGTGCTTTTCATGCGTTCATACATAGGTTCTACACTATTCCATTATCGGAAACAAATTTTCAAACTGAATTTAATACAATAAAATTATTAGCCACCAGTAACGGTTACAATGAAAGTCTTATCGATAAGCTCATTGGAAAAAAACGAATAAAGTATCTGTTGCATTCAATATACCCCACGCAAACTATTAATGAAGAACAAAAATACTTCCCAATAAATTATCTGCCGAATTTGAGTAGCAAAATTTGTAACAGACTATGGAACAATAACGTCAAAACAATTTGTACAAATAAAAGAAACTTGAAGTCATTCTTGGTCAATAATAAAGAAAAATCTAACATCGGAGAAAACAGTGGTGTTTACAAAATATTTTGCGACGAATGTCCTGCTTTCTATATTGGACAAACAGGAAGGAATATAAACATTCGTGTTGAGGAACATAAAAAGTCAATTTTACAAAATAAAAATACCACTGGCTTTTCTGAACATTGTATAAAATTCAATCATTACCTGGATTTCAACAGAACCCAATTTTAACATTCAGGTAATAAAGGAAAGCGCCTTGACCTTCTTGAACTTCTACAAATAAGTTCCGCCCATAACAGTCAATTACCCCTTGTAAAGGAACAAATTGATTTTCAGGTATCACCTTTGCTTTTTGTCTGTTTTATAAAATAAGATATTGTGTACTTGTAATGCTCTCCTGTAGTGAGTCTTGATGAGTTCATAACTCGAAACATGTCGACTATTCGTTACTGCTAAATACAGTATCTAAATATTTTTATATAGTGAAACATAACCCAAGTGTTTTTTATTCTAAAGTTTATACTTTATATTTATACTTATATATATATATATATATATATATATATATATATATATATATATATATATATATATATATATATATATATATATATATATATATATACATATATATCAAATAAATTAAAAGATATCAAATTTTGCCTATGTATTATGTGTAGCATCCTCATTCAAATGGTAACTGAAGCTGAATATGCAAAGTGTACTATTTTATAATATGAAACAACGGTTGTATACAACAAATATTGAAAAATAATGAGAGGACAAGATTGTTGAAATTCTATTCAGAAAATACTTTTTCCGTGAAACAGAATAAGTGGTTAACAAATTCAAAAAGGGGTTCACTATATCCAATTGTTAAATCGTTATAGTTTTCAGATTTGTTAGATTCCAAAGATTTCCCGAATTTTAATTATTTTCCTCCTTTTTCAAGTGTAAAGTTTCGAAGTTTTAATCAAAGGAATGAATCTCTTCTATATAATGATGCATAACCAGAGATAGACTATTTATTTTTGAAACAGCGTTTATGTAAAGATATTGATATAGTATGAAATTTTATTATTAACGATATTTAATTTTATTTTATATTTCATCCAAACTCTTTCTTCAGGGTAGTTTCACTGATATAAATATTCTTCTTCAATAATATCCAAGACAAAAACTTAATTGATGATTATTAAATTTTATACTTATAATTTTAAATGAAAAACAAAAACAAATACTTTTAAAAAATAAACAATAAGGAAACAAATATGAAATCATCTTTTACAATGCAAATTTTCATAAATTCAGTTATTTTTGAATTGTCAAATTAAATTTTTTCAAAAGTTTTATATTGGTCAATATATATATGCATATAATGTATAATTTTACTCGCGATTTTTACTTCTCAAAAAAATTCATTTCTCTTCTCTGCTATGATTTCCTTTAGTCTCTAGTTCAGTCTAGGTCAGACATGGGCAAAGTACGGCCCGCGGGCCAAATGCGGCCCTTTGGGCTAGTCAATCCGGCCCGCGGCATGGTTTTGAAAAATTGAAGTAATTGATAAGAAGTTTGTTTCACAACTAGAGTCAAAGATAAGCAAATTTAAATTCTGTTCTTTTGCGTTGGATGAAAGTACAGACATAACTGACACAGCTCAGTTACTGATATTCATAAGAGGTATTGATGACAACTTTTGTGTGACTGAAGAGTTAGCTTGCATGCGTTCATTAAAAGGAACGACAAAAGGCTCAGACATTTTTCAAGAATTTCAAGAAACTATCACTACTCTGAAAGTACCTTTGCCCACTATTTGTAACATTACTACTAATGGAGCACCGAATATGACAGGGACGACATCTGGTTTTTAGGCATATTTAGAGAAACATTTCCTGAGAACAAAGTTGTGTTTCTTCATTGTGTCATACATCAAGAAGCTCTGTGTAAATCTGCTCTAGACATGAAACATGTGATTGATGTTGTTATTAAGCTTGTTAATAGCATTCTTTCACGAGCACTCAATCACAGACAATTTCGAGAGTTTCTTGACTCCTTGCAATCTGAATATTCTGATGTACTTTACTACACTAAAGTTAGCTCAGTGCTGGACGGGTTTTTGAACGAGTTTGGGATCTAAAACAGGAAATAATATCTTTCATGGAAGAAAAAAAAATGGACGAGTGTGAACATTTGAAAGATAGTGTATGGCTTTCGGACTTGGCATTTTTTACAGATCTTCTCAGTCACATCAACGAATTGAACCTTAAACTCCAAGAAAGAAATCAATTAATCCATGAAATTTGGGATCATATCAAGGATTTTAAAATGCAATTGAATCTATTTTCCAAACAACTAGTCAAGAGAGACCTTACTCATTTGCTAAGACTAAAAACTATTGCAGTTAGGGAAGACAAACTTAAGAGCTACGAGAAAAGCGTGAAATGTCTTCATGACGAATTTGAACGAATATTCCATGACTTCAAAGTTATTGAACAGGACCTGAACATTTTTAGCATGCCATATAATGTGGACTACGAATCAGTCGAACCAGAATTGCAGCTCGAACTGATTGAGTTGCAATGTAACACTGAATTGAAGCAACAATTTCTCAATGTTTCTAAAGTTGAGTTCTACAAGGCCCTATCAAACTCAAGCTTCCCGAACCTGAAATCTCACGCTCAGAAGATAATTGCGATGTTTGTATCTTCCTACATTTGTGAACAAGTGTTTTCTACCATGAAGCTTCGAAAGAACTACGTTAGAAACCAATTGACTGGCGACCATTTGGCTTCCCTACTGCGAATCAGCTCATCATCGTTTGAACCACATTATGAACAACTTTCAGAATCTCAGTCACAGTTTCATCAGTCACATACGCCTTCATATATTACTAAAAAATAATAAATTGTACTTTTTTTCTAACTTTCTTAATATTGTAGCGTATAAGTTGTGAGTGATGTAAAAAATAGAAATAAAATTATTCATTTATTAAAATATGTTTTGTTCAATTTCTTTCGGCCTGCCTAGATAATTTGTTATTTAATCAGGCCCTCCCCTTGAAAAGTTTGCCCATGTCTGGTCTAGGTGATACTGCATTCTTATTTGCAGATTCCTCTTTTAATTCCATTTTCTAACGCCACGTACTTATTATTCTTTCATTATATTCAATGGCGAACGTAGACAAGCGATACGTCCCTACCGGTGTCGAATATTACTAACTACATCTGTTTACGTGTATTTTATATGAGAAGTTGCTGAGTTTTAATTGTGTTCAATTTTGTTTGGGATCGTTTACAAACGTTCAGAAGAGATGAATCACTATTGCTGTGTATCCTATTGTTCATCTTGGGCAAAAAAAACCGAATATAGCTTACATACCTTACCGAAAGCTGGACAATTCAAAGTTGCATTCCAAACAAAGTTGGGAAACAAGGAAATGATGAACAGAAGAAAAGTGTGGATTTATAACTTGAAGTTTGAAAAAAGTATCTGAACATAAGAGAGTTGTTTTTCGCAGTTTACTGAGAATAGTTATTGTCCCTGCAGTAAGTTTGTGGATTTTTCACTATAGAATTATACCAACTGATGATGTGCAATTTTCAGCTAACCGAAAACGTAGGGTTTTTGAAGTGCAATGCGATTCCAACGAAAAATCTTCCACTTTTATCGGAATCTGAACCTGGGCCATCATCCAGAGATTCTAGATCATTGCATTTTCTTTCATGTAACAACCAGAAATACTATTAAAATAATAATAACAAATAATGTTTATTTGCACAACCAAAATAACAGTTTATCATAACATCAAGAATATGAAATAAAACTTGACTCTATAGCTAGGTAAAAACTAAAATATTTAATTATATAACCAGGAAAACAGAGATTCTATAAAAAAAACCAGACTCTCAGAAGTCCACCGTACTTTTAAGAGAGCTATTATACGCCATGAAAACTCAAAAAACTCATTCCGTCAAACCATTCAAGCAGATTATTCATGTTGATTCTTCTTTTATTTCATGTTGTTTCTTTGAGTTTTGCTTGTATGTACTTAGTTTTATCCATTATACTCAAAACCTCATCAGTTGGTAATGAAAGTAGACATGTCAGAGATGTTTTATTGAAATTTTTGAAAGTTTTTTTACTTTTTAAATAAATAGGTGTTCTATCATACAGCCTTTTCATGATGTATACATAGTACCTCTAACCAATTAATTTATTCGTCCTCTACTTTTTTTTATTATTGACTTTCATGTTCAATGATAAAAACTCAATGCAAATTTAAACTTTATGTAGGTAGGTTATCTACTGTTGAACAGAGATAATATTGTCCTCAATCGAAACACAATGAACCACTGGAAAATACAAAGTCCAAAAAAACACAAATTACGAAGCTAAACGTTCGAAAGCTCAAAATGAAATGAACGTAACTACCATTACCAAACAATGTAAACAAACCGTTAATGGCCCATGGAGTAGTACCGATATTAGCCGTTCCGGCGCTACGATCTTAATTTCAGAAGCCAATTCCTCCCATTCTGTATATTTTCTCTGATTTATTCTTATCACAGGTATTTAGTATTTATTCTTAATTGATATTTAATATTCTTCTCAATTATAATAATATAATATCTCAGTTCAGGAATTTATATTGAGTTCAGGTTATGTACCTATGTTGTTATGGTAACTAGAGCGTAACGGAGATTTGTAACTTGTATGAAGATTATCATTCAACTATCTATCAAATTTTGAGTATTCCTCGATTTATATATTATAATAAAATATCTGGAAATATCTGAAAAAATTTGATTTCCGTAATATCTATTTTACCATTTCATAAATATTTTTCTCATATCTACTCTTTGTTTCATGAATTTTGGTGGACATTACTTATTTGGATTCAAGATATATATTTATTATTCTTCAAATTATGATTATAGGTATTGCTAAATTTCACAGGATTTTGAACCTTATGGACATAATATCTATTTTATTGAATTTTGATAAAATTCCTATATGACATAAACTGGAGCAAGATACGATTTATAAATATTGTTTACTTAATATGATATAAATTTCCAAGTTATAAGAGCTGATATTCAAATTTGTTCATGTTTGAAAGACGAACATTCATTTGATAGATGTATTTTCTATATGAATTTTCAAAGAATCCTTCTGAATGTTCAATTCTTGAATGAATATTTTTGGATATCTGTGTATGATTTTTTAACTAACAAATTCAAACTTTTTTTATTTATGGAAACTGCTATTTGCTCCCTGAATGAAATAATTGAATTAGGATTTCCATAGTTAAATATGTTTTTTTAATATATATAGAAATTCACATTGTCATTACATAATGTTAATAATTAATTTTCCTTTCATGTATTATGAGGTTATATGGTCAGAGGTCGACAAACATATGCATGCTAAATCGGGAGTCTCGCTTCTTGTGAACAAAACACTACGAAAGTATATAAAAGACTATTCATATGTCTCCGAAAGAATGATCACGATGTCCATTACTCTATACGGTATCGAGACGGTAGTTATTGGAGTTTACGCACCTACAGACGATTCAAACCAAAAAATTGAAGAATTCTTTCACGAAAATCTGTCAAATGTCTATGACATAATAAAAAGTCGCCAAGAAATTGAGCTAGCAGGAGATTCAAACGCTAGAGTAGGCTCTCAATTAGACGATAAAGTGGATGGACGCTATGGAGAAGTTAAAAAACATAGCTCAGGAGATATGTCAAACAAATTTTGCCAACAGTATGGGCTCAGACTAATGAACACATAATTTCGACACAAATACATACATAAATACACTTGGGAACGACCCATCGATCATATTATAATGAGACAAAAATCAAAATTTGAATGACTTGAAGATTGTAGAGTGAAGTGAACTGTTACAGATCATTACTTTCTTTCAGCTAATGTATCATGTCCTATAACTCGAAACAATAGACAGAACCCTGAAAATAAGATAAACAATGGCACACAATGTAAAGTAGAGAGATATAAACTGCACCTCGTGTACCAATACAGTGTCAAAGACCTGTTTCAACGACGCTTAGAACAGTAACTAAGTAAGACGATCAGAATTAGTGTCGTAGAATAAGAATATAACAACCGCAAAAACGCAATACAAAAAATGGCAATGTATTAGGTACAGAAAGCAACGGCAAAAAACACTGCGAGCCATCATGGGTAACAGAAAACATATAAGGAATAATACAGGAGAAAAATGAAATGTATAAAAAACTTTAAACGAACAAAACACCTACTAATAAAGAAATATACCAAATAAAAAATAGAGAAGTACGAATACAAATAAAAAACGCCAAAAATAATTTTTGAGAGCAAAAATGCCTCCAAATTGAGAATTTTATTGGTGGCTCATAGACTACAGAAGCTTGGAGAACGGTTACAAACCTGAAGGAAAATACCACCAAAACCTTAAGCAGTTTAATTCCAATGGAAAAATGGCAAATACATTATAGGGAATTACTGACAGAGACCAGAGTAGAATACATGAGAGAGGAAGATAATGAAAAAATACATAATGGCGATAACTAAAACACTACCATCAGTGGTCCACACTGATTTATTCAGAATGAAAAATTGACGACCTCCAGATCCTTAAAATATTACAGTGGAGCTGCTCAAAGCTGGACGTCCAGCTCTAATAGAAAGAGTAACGCACTTAATAAATGCCTGCTGTCAACAAGTTAAAGTGCCATCTGAATGGAAGATTGCTCACCTAGTGTCCATACTTAAATAGGGTGATCGAAAGGATCCCAAATGCTATTGAGGATTAAGTATAATCCTGACTTTTGGAACTTTATTTGGAAAAGTACTCCATGTAAAGATACATGAAAACACTGGATATCAAATTGGTGAAGATCAAAGTGGATTTACATCTGGCCGATCTTATACAGATAATCTGTTTGTACTACAACAGTTGATACAGAAAAGTATAACAGTCGGGGCTGGAGTACATCTAGCCTTTGTCGAAGATCTAAATTATGGAATGCATTACAACAGCTGTGTATAAATCGACACCTTTCGGGTAAAATCATGGAGCTCTACAGAAATACCACCTCTTGTATAAAATTCGGTAGCCACCTCTCAGAGACAAGAGCAATGAACAAGGGACTAAGACAAAAATGCAGTATGTCACCCTTTTTGTTCAATCTATATGTAGAAGCAGCCCTTCGCAGCTTGAAAAACCATTACCGAGGAATGGGAATCCCCATAGGAAACGACGTCCTTTTCTCTCTGAACTTTGCTGATGACCAAGTCGTTATAGCTCAAGATTCCTATGACTTAGAGTTTATAATGGAGCCACTTTTTAAAGAATATGCAGTTTGGGGCCTTCAAGTTGGCTTAGAGAAGACAGAATATCTGGTCACTAAATCATATACAAAGTTAAAAGTAGTGATCAACGAAGAGGTTGAAATAAAGCAGATGAAAACATTTAAATACCTAGGAACTTACATCGACAAGAATGGTTAGGGAGAAACCGAATTAAGCAGGGTCGAAAAGTAGTAGGATGTCTAAATTCCTTATGGTAGGATAAAAATATCTCAAAGAAAAACAAAAAAGAATAGGGCAGACAATGATGGAATCGGTTCTGTGTTATGGTTCGGAGGTGTGGACATCAAATGTAGACCTAAAAAGAAGACGGACGGCAGTTGAGATGGACTATTTGAGAAGAAGTGCCAGGACATCAAGGCTGGAGAGAAAAACGAATGAGTACATAATAAATAGTATGGATGCTCCAGAAACGATCATCGACAGAATAGGAAGAAGGGGACCCAAATGGTTTGGGCATTAGTAGAGAATGCCAGACGAACGCTAGCCAAAGAAAATATTTAGGTGGAAGCCCCAAGGGAAAAGGAAAAGAGGAAGACCTCGACGCTCATGGAACGACGGAGTAAGAGGAGCGGTGGAAGCTTTAAACTGAGGCGAGGAGCATGCCTTGGATCGAGAGGATTGGCGTAGGAAAACGGGAATACGGTGATAAGCTCCAACAATGTATTATATTTACCATTTGGATCCTGTAATATATATATATATATATATATATATATATATATATATATATATATATATATATATATATATATATATATATATATATATATATATATATATATATATATATATATATATATATATATATATCAATTTTTTAACTGAAACGCAGCCAGTTTGATTTGAGAAATACTCTTTATACGGTGAGAGCTTTCAGAATTGCTTTATTCCTTCTTCAGTCACTCATGTATGAGAGGTTAACAATCATAATTTTACATATTCTAACATAGGACAACTAAACCACACTAATACTCTTAACATTACTCAAAAAATTATTTCCTAAAACTTCAACAATCTATACTTAAAAAGACAACAATACTACTCACCTGTGTGTGAGTATTGTGATCAATACTCCACAACCGTGGTATTTAGATGACGTGAGTGTGATATAAGCGGATTCGAGGCCGTGGATTTTTCCGCTAGTCGATTTTCAATTTTATTATTCCTCCTATGGCATGTTGTCGTAGATGTGCCAAATTTCATATATATATCAGTCATGACGTTTAGGAGGAGTATACGAACAAGCAAAATACATGAGTAGTCTAATATAGAGCTTTGCTCAATATTATGATATATTGAAAAAAAATAAAATGATCAATCTGGTTTCCACTATTTTAACTCTATAGTTATCAGCATTGGTAGTATTTTTACATAATCATTGCTATGTTGTGGAAAACAAATTTGCTTTGCACAACTGTGTAACTACTAAGAAATATTTTAGGAAAACTAGTATGTAGAAATTATCAAAAAGTACTCTAAATTATAAGAATCATACCTTATACTATAATGAAATAGAATATGTCGGATAGCTTTTCATTTTACTTATTCCGTGACGACCTCATCGCTGAAGTCTATTACTAGTTGATAGCTGATATATTTTGGCTTTTTTATGAGCGTCTCTTGTGCCCCGAGATGATTTCAACAAATGGCGGTTTATACTGATTTCAATCCGCTTTGGGTACTAGCATATTATAAACCGGATATTTCAAACGAAGTGATATTGTCAACTTTTAAAGTATCCAATAGCAATTTAATATTAGTTTATTTTTACTAGTAGGTCAATAGAAATGTTGAATAGAAGAAGATTCACAACTGCTAATCTAACCTAAGTAGCAGACAGTACTTGTATTCGAAGATGAGGTCTTTAAGAGATTAATAAAGTAAAAACTCACGAAATATGCAATTTTATAATAGTATTGAGTTTGATACTTATAGTTTAAATATTTTATGTTAATGTTGACTAACAGATGGCCACCAAGACAGTTTTCGTAGTTGCCACTACTGAGCTGCAGAGAAGAACATTGAAAGCTCTTCTATATTAGTTACGCGATTTTTGAAATCAAGATTAGCTCTTATGGTCATAACATATAGTAATTCGGGTCCATTGTGCGTACATACTTTGACAAATAAAGGCTCTCTACACATAGAATAAAATAGTTATGTAAATAAAAGCAAGGCTCTGATATAAACCAATAAAAAGCGTTCAAACTGAAATGAAAACAATAACATGTTTCTTCGTAGTTTTTCTTCTGTGAACATTTTCTTACATACAATTGAGATGCGCTTACTTGACTCACGTCGTGGATAACTGTGCGCATCCGTGTGGAGTAAGTAAAAGCATTGCTTGCAAAGATCTAATTAAACACAACGGTTCTTTATTATAACACTACTAACACTACTCAGAAATCACACTTCACAGGTTATTAGTATTTGGTTGACCAATACAATTGTCAAAAATATTCAAAAACTCGAACATTAACATCCAAAAAAAAACTCGGAGAGTTTGACACCATCGAAAATATGGGATTCTGAGTGACAACATAACCATTTAGAGTATTTATGTTTGGAACTAAAATAATAAAAACTATATTATTTTAGGAATTATCAGTACAATTATTACAAACAAAAACTCCTTTCTCATACAGAGTGCCTTCTTTATGCCAGAAGTCATTGCAATACATTCCTTAAATAGTTGACTCCGTATCTATACGAATGTATTCTACTGTTCTAGAAGTATATGCCATAGGAGGCTTTGTTCTTACTTCTGTTGCTCTTTTCGGTGCTCTTTTCGATTTATAGAACTCGAAGTTGATGAATCCAGTGGCCAAATCCTGAGGCAAAATTTAAGAACGTTTTTCTTTTTAGCCTCCAACTGCTTACGGTGTTGTAGCGTAAATATTTTCAGAAGAACAGTAATAAAGTTTTTGCAATAACAACCCATGAACAAGCACATTCAAATTTTTATGGGAAACTATGATGAGTTCATCTAAAATAGCTCGTTTCCATGTTCGAAAGATTATCGTTGGCAACTGATTCCATTTTCAGTTATATTCTTTATTTTCGCTTTGATGAAATTGAGTATCTATTCATCCTGATTTGGAGCTCCACAATCAGAATGAAATGTGGTTGAATTAACTTCTCAATTGAAATAAAATAACGATGTACGGAATTGTAATCGCCAGAATCTGAAATCAACAAAATTGTTGGTAATGAGATTATTCGATAAATTTTTTGTACTACGGAGAATGATCAATTTGTATTATTTCTATCATTTTAAATTTCTTTCGAGTACATCAAGTTAAGTGAGTTGAGTTGAAAACGTATTTTTATATCGAAAATTTTAGTACTCAAAGCAATCATATTTTCAAATAATTATAACATTACTCTTCCTTGCTCTGATAATATCAATGTGCTCGTGAACTACACAAATGAGCACAATTTATATATAAAGTGCGGTGGAATATGTATGGAAATTTTCAACTCAAGGATCTTATGCAGTTAATTGTTTTTGAAATCACCAGATGAACTTCTAATTCGTATACACCTGTCTACACCCAATACTTGTACATCACTAACCAAAACTTTGGTTTTTATCTTGATCAAAAGTAGAAAACTAAGTTCCGATGTCTTAATACATCGACATGCAACCAATAACGTGCAACCTGATTGCGTACACACGTACGTAAAAAGCCATAGTTTTGTCCACTCTGCTAAAATGTTTGGCCATATGTCTGAGCAGGAGGAATATTTAGCTCTGGTGGCAGTAGCGTGTACAAAGAAAAAGGAAAATGAAAATCGTCGCCGAATGTGATCTAAAGGTTGGTTTCTGAAATGATAAAATTTTTAACACATTCACCTGTTAGAGAAATGGAGGTTAGAACTAGAGGACTCTCGTAATTACGTAAGGATGGACGAAGAAACCTATTCGTAACTATTGGACATGGTTATTCCATTAATAAAACGTCAAGACACAATGAAGATATTGGCAATAAGGGCATAAATAACTGCAAGAAATTACCAAGATATAAAATTCACTACTTTAATATCTCCGAAAGCCTCACGTACCACTTCTCTTCGAGATAAAAACTTTTTCATTTTATCTCCGAAACTCAGCACGAAGACAATTGATTTTAGCGACAAATGTACTTTTTGTAGCGTTTGGTTGAATGATTTACAGCTTCCCTATCAATATTTTGAATGCTCAATTTTTTTCAGTTCGGTCTGAATAGTGGTTTGATTTTGTCTGCCACAAGCAGAGTAGGTCCCTGTACAACTCCACAAATTCCCGTAAAAATTCCCGGGACATTGTTCTGCAGTCAGACATAATGATCAAACTATCTGCGAACATTTTTAGTAAATATTTTACAAATTCATGAAATATTTAACTTATTATTCTAAATACATACTGTAGTAACAAATTATTTCATAAACTTAACCGCCGCTACTGCTTTAAAAACGCACACTCCACGTTAATTTGCATCCACACGTAGAGATTTGAATGCATTGGGGAATGCAAAATTCAAGCGATTCCTGAAAACATCAACGCAGCATTCATCCGCGTTTTGCATTCAAAAACGTGCGTTTTTTGCATCCACATTAACGTAATTAGGCCCCTAGGCACGGACGATGTCTAGATACATCAACGTGCAACTAAAAACGTGCAACCAATAGGCCCCTACACACGGACGTTGTCTTAACACATCAACATGCATCCACGAACGTGCAACAAATAACGTTAATGTGGATGTAAAAATACCCACGTTTTCAAATGCACACTCCGGATGATGTTTTCTGAATCGCTTGAATTTTTGAATGCACAATTTTTGAATGCACACGTGAATCTCTCAACGTGGTTGCACGTTGATGTTTTAACACATCAACGCCCGTGTGTAGCCCGCGTATAACGGTAATGTGGATGCAAAAAACGCACGTTTTTGAATGCACAGCCCAGATGAATGCAGCGTTGATGTTTTCAGGAATCGCTTGAATTTTTGAATGGGTATTCCAACGCAAGTCTCTACGTGTGGATGCAAATTACCGAGTTGTGTGCGTTTTTAAAGCAGTAGCGGCGGTTATAGTTTTATAATATTTACTAAGAATGTTTGCAGATAGTTTTATCATTATGTCTGCAGAACAATATCCTGGGAATTTCTACGGGAATTTGTGGAGTTGTACAGGGACCTACCCTGCTTTTTGCAGACAAAATATCAAGCACTATTTAGACCGAAATAAAAAAAATTAAGCAAACAAAATATTGATAGAGAAGCTGCAAATCATTCAACCAAATGCTACAAAAAGTACAGTTGCTAAAATTTCCATTTTTCTAACTAGTGGGGTCGGTTAACTAAAAATTCTATCAAAATATTTCACATCTGGCAACCTCTGCGCTCTTTTGGATTCATATAGTACATAGGTAGACGCGTTAAAAAAGACCAGGACACAAATTTTTCTGACCCTCTAGTGGCATTGATGATGTAATCAATATGGCCGCCATAGTTTTGTAACACGATTTTAAATTTCCCTGTATAACTCAGATTTTTATTAGAATATTAACTAATATAATCTGTGCTTTTTAATGAGGAGAAAATGCGCTTTTCAACGGTATAAGTGACATTATTGTCAGATGTGTAATTATAGAAATAATTGTGACATAATTATTTTTTTAAATTAAATTTTGGTTTTTATCGAAACATTTTGCTAAATATCTCGAAACCTGTTGCATATAGCTAAAAATTAGTAAAATACTTTTTGTTTGTCAATAAACTAGCTTTCGAACGGGGGATACGACTTCTATTTTATAACAAACAGTTACTGAAAATGTACCAAAACAGTGTATCATTGCACAGTTATGGCAGCAATGTAATTTATATGGGTTCAGTAAATAGTCCAGTCACCAGCAGTTTTCCCGTGGAATTGTGAGAATCATGTCGATTTCCTTGAAAATTGGGATTTAGGTAGTATTTATAACCTTCCTCGAAATCTATAATGTGCCAAAGTGTGCTTTTGCCTTAGGGGTAAAAGCTACCCCTTCTAGGGGATGAAAATGATTTCAATCAAAATAACATCAGAAATTGATAAACTGACTAATTGTAAGCAACTTTTGTTTCGAAAAGTTTTTTTGTAAAGTTGATAATTTGCGAGTTATTAACGATTGAAACTGTGCAATTTTCATTGAAAAACGCATGCTGTTGAACAGTTTTTTACGAATAACTCAGAAAATTTCCATTTTATCGGAAAATCATCTGAGACAAAAATGTAGCTAATACTAGAGAAAAGATATTCGTTTTAGAATGACCTTTGTGAACCCAACAACGTCTGAGTTATTACTCGTTGAAGAATGGTTATTTTTCGGGAAACCCAGAATTGAAAACCTCAAATAATTTGAAAATAGTGAAGTTTTTGGGTAAAAGTCAAGAGTCCCTTTTCAAAGTACAAGAAAAAAACCTTCAAAATTTGTTCTCATACAAAAGTCTTTTTATATGAATTGACTGACTTATAACAAAAATAAAGTCACTCTCTGTTTATTTTTTTTTAATTTGACGCTTACTCCCTCGTCATAAACACCCTAAATGAAATTCATCGTAACTCACTTTCAATTATTCTAACTTAAGTGTTATTAATATGATCCATGTGATTCGACAAGTTTAGAATGCTCAATTCATAAAAAATTGTTGATTTAATTGAAAATAGCATTTTCGTAATTTTGAAAAAAAATACATTTTACTCAAATAAACCAGAAACTATAAATGATATGACAAACTATTTCTATATTATAGGGTTTTCCTTACTGAAAATTTTGAAATTTTTTTGATCTTTGTATAATGAAAATTGAACGAGATATGGTGGCTCAAAGTTTGCATTCGCGTATTAATTGTAACTCATCCAATTCTGTTGAGGTCAACCGTTTTCAAATGGAAGGTTTTGAAAAATTTTAATCAACGTGGTGTCTAAGACCTTGAAATTCCTTACAGAATGTTTTTTTTTAAATATTATAGCTCAAAAAATGAGGAAGTAATCGTCGAAAAACCAACACAGGTCGGTATGATCCTTCTGAAGTAACTATCCATCCAAAACTGGTTGGGGAAGGTATAACGTATTGTGAATCGAGGCTGTTGTACCAGATTCTTGCTTGAAGAGTAACTCGTTTAATATGTTGTGCTAAAGCATCTGCTGTGGGAGGAATGTTTTCGATTGCTCGATACTTTCTTGTAAACAACACTCTTCTGCAATAATTATGTTCTGAAGACCGGATCATTGATCAGCCTTACGGCCTTTTGACTGTCATATTTGTTCTTGCAAGATTTGTGATATTTTTCTTCACGGGCTACAAGTGTCTGTAAAATACCATTTCCATCGTCCAACTGATTCAAGTTTTTAATAGCACTTGGAAGCTCACTATGTTCTGCAAAAACTCTAAGATTCTTCGCCGTTGTTAAATAACCTTCATACTTACAGAATCATTAGGCGCTCTTTGGAATGCTTTTGGCATAGCAAACACAGGTCCCATTCAAACGGAACACTGGTATAGTCGTAGCATCAAACAATTCATGTTTCCTCTTAGTTGACATGCTTGGGTAATTTTTTTCTATATGGTCGACTTGAGTAATAGGTAGCTTTTTCATACAATAACATTTCTCATACAATGACGTTTTATACATTATCTAACTTAATAAGGAACACACATTCCAAGACAGTATTCGAAATCTTACATTTCCACTATAACTGTACAATGCTAAATTGTTTTGACACATTTTCAGTAACTGTTTGTTACAAAAAAGAAGTCGGATACACCGTTCGAAAGCTAATTTATTGGCAAACAAAAAGTATTTCACCAATTTTTAGCTATATGCAACAGGTTTCGAGATATTTAGCAAAATGTTTCGATAAAAACCAAAATTTAATTTAAAAAAATAATTATGTCACAATTATTTCTATAATTACAAATCTGACAATAATGTCACTTATACCGTTGAAAAGCGCATTTTCTCCTCATTAAAAAGCACTGATTATATTAGTTCTCTTTAACGCGTCTACCCATGTACTATCTGAATCTAAAAGAGCGCAGTGGTTGCCAGATGTGAAACTTTTTTTAGCTGTCACACCCCACTAAACAGGTGAATGTGTAAAAAATGTTATCGTTTTAGAAATCAACCTTCAGACCATATTCGGCGAGGATTTTCATTTTCCTTTTTCTTTGTATACGCCACTGTCACCAGAGCTAAATATTCCTCCTGCTCAGACATCTGGCCAAATATTTTAGCAGAATGGACAAATGGTTTTGTACGTACGTGTGTACGCAATCAGGTTGCACGTTATTGGTTGCACGTTATTGGATGCACGTCGATGCATTAAGACATCGGCGTCCGTGTGTAGCCCACCATTGGGTTGCACGTTCCTAGATGCACGTTGGCGTATTAAGACATCGACGCTCGTGTGTAGGGGCCTTAAGTTTCAATTCAAATGATGTAACCGCAATTTTAGAAACTAGTGTCGAAATATTCGATTCTGTATGAGTTTTTGTCCAACTGATAATAAATTGAGAACGCGCAGCATCTAAACAATTGTCGTAAGGGATTATGGGGCAATTGCGAACACTGAAGGGAGAAATAAAATGAAAGAAAAACATATAAAGTTATGAATGTTATTCATTACTGAAAATATACTCCAAATAATCATTCTCAATTTATCCTAATCAGTTGAAATGAATTTTCAATATATAAATCAAATATTGATACAAAACTATAACTTGGTGTCCGGCATTACCTCACAGCTTGTGGGGTAATTGCGGATATACTTTCACCGCTGGTAGAGTTTTCGTGGGCCTATAAACTACACTACATCTGTAGCATTTCTTCTCCTGTACATTAGAAGAATTTCTTTCAACAAAAGTAAGACAATAATACTCTTTCTTTTTCTTATCTCCTTCAGTGACCTTTTTTTCTTGCGAGATATGTAATTTTCTTGAACCTCCGTAATATTAGTATAATGAACATGGAACATTACATTCATACTCAATGGTTTGCGAACTATGCCCAAAATAACTGTTTCCTTAGAAACCTTAGAAACTTAAAGTTTCATTTAATATCACATAATTTTCTGATACTCATGTTCTAGTTTTACATTATTAATTTTAAAACTCAGTTGAATATGAAACTTCCATCAGGTATTTTGTGCCAAGGATCATATACTTACGCTCATAATAATAAACACATTCTTAATCACACTTACATTATTTATCATATACAATTTGAACTTTATTTGTGTTATCGGGCGATACTAAGTTGCTATATTCAATAGTTTGTCTACTATTTGACAGGTAAGACGCAAAGTAACTTTCCGTCACACATCCACATAATCCAATCGTCTCAACAACCTTTGGTAAAAGTTAAGTCAATTTTAGTTCTTGAATAACATAAATACTTTGTATTTGTTTTAGTTATCTACCACTTTTATGATTCAATTAAAATTATCGTATCTTAGTAGTTGGTTTCGAATTTCGAAAAGTGTCACTTTTATTACCATTAATTTATGGAAAAAACAAATATAAGAGCTCACTTTATTCAAAAAAGTCAAATTTAGTGGAAAAAGCCCACTAGCAATTAGTTTCACTGTGATTTCCAAAATCTGCCAGACATAAACTGTAGGTACTGTAAGTTTTTGTTATTCGTATTTTCTGCGTAAATGTTCCAAATGTCATGTAGTATGAGAACTGTTATATTTGCCTGAAAAAAGATCTTCATAGTACTAAAACACATCGATATTCAAAATAAAATACAAGTATATAACAACTGTTTAATGTTATGAACAGGGTCTCTGGTATACAATGGATAACCTGGAATGTACCTGCATGTGGCAGCATGGCTGCTAAGTGAAAAATAATAAAAGAAATATTTCCAATCCAGTCCTACAAATTTTCCACTGTAAAAAAATGCGAATTTTGGCAGTGCAACTTTGAATTATGGTATAGAATTTCTTAAAAATATCCCAGAATATTTGGCATTGCTAATGCCCAACCCAATCCGTGACTAGCCATTGTTAAGTTCATTCAATATTGTTTAAAAACAGAAATTTTATTTTCTGGTATTTCAATCGTTCAAAATTTAAGAAGAAAATATCAGTATTGAGAGGCAAGCAAAGTAAGAAAAACATTGTTATTCATGGTCTTCTAAGTTGATAAGGATCATGTGGAAATTTTTTTGGTTGATGTTATTGAAATCCGTTGAAGATCTATAGAGGAGATCATCGAATAACAAACATATTCAAGGCAGAAAAAACTAGTTAAAGTCCGATGTTGGTAGAGTTCGCATTCAACACGGCTAAGATAGTAGTTTTCAGAAGTGCGAAGCTGCTTAAGGGGACTAGTATTTTTATGTCTAATGACCTTTCAATACAGGAAAGGTTATACAATAAAGAGTTTTTTTTGCATACAATTAATTGATTCAATAATGTCGATTTAATTTTATTTGGTTATATTTCACATTGTCATGAAAATAAATAAACTAAAACCATAGGTATATTTAATTTCTTAAGTAATTTAAATCTGACATTACAAAGCAACGATACTAGTGTTCTTTCGTATTGATACAACTGATGGAACTTATGTGATTGAAGTGAAAGTGATTTTGCAATCAGAACATATTCATTCACTGAATGCCCGAAAGAATGCGCTCATTTTCATCATCGCCATAAAGACGTTTTCGAGAGGTTATGTTATTTATGGAATTCAGGGACTTCCGTTGTCTATAAAAATATATCTGAAACAAAAATAAAAGAAAAGAAAATTTGATTAGTAAATGGCAAGAAAAGAAAATAGCTGAAAAATTAAATTCAATGAATTAGTAGGATTGAATGGAAGTATCTGAAAAAAGAAAAAAGAAATGAAATGAGATTAGTAAATAATATGTTGGAAAATGGTGAAAAAATAAAATTATACAATCAATATACACGACGTTTCGGTTAGTTGGGTATCTCTAACCGTTCTCAAGTGTAAACAGTTTACACTTGAGACAATCACTTTGTGATTCACACAAGCTGTTATTAAAGCTATGGTTCGATTGTAGGACAAAAATGAATTATTTTCATTTTGTTCCCCTTCTATAGGACTACATGATACATTATCCTCCTGTCCTCTGTCAAGAGATGTACCTGCAGTACAATCTCTTAGTAAAATGAACTCTTCCCTTCTCGCGTCGTCTAACACTCTCTAGTATTCTCTAATAGATTATTGAAAAATACCTTGTTGACAACGTTTGGCTTCACTTTCATTCATTTGTACGGTGTACAAATAATTTGATTCAGGATCATATAATTGAACAGGTTTTAATATACATATACTCTGACTTGTCATCTTCAGGTGCAATTTTTGTTTTTAATTATTATTTTCACTAAAGTTGGTTATCTGTAAAAATTTGAAATATATATAAACATCAAGTTTTGAGGTTAACTTTTCCAATGTAATCTAACTGATTAAACTGATACAAGATATTCTGCGTTTAGAATAATTACTTACGATCACTTTCAAGTTGTTGAAGGGGGAACTGATTGAAAACGAAAGAACGACCGCTCAAACTGATCTATCTAATTTTATTTACATATATCACTTCGTTCAGTACGAAAGAACACTAGTAATGTCAATGTATTTAAATTACAAGAGAAGATGTAAGCTGCTAGAAAAAAACTGTATTTATGGATGCGTCGTGCGGAAGAAGGAATATACAATGGTTTTATGAAGGTAACACAATTACAGAAACAGCATAATGTTAGTTAGATTTCAGATGAAATTTCAAATGAACTCAAGGATCATCTGCAAGGATTACGGACAAATATTAAAGATTATTTTCCTCGAATCAACCGCAACAAAACATGGATAAGAAACGGGTTTCCACTGAATGTAGAAATAAAAACAGAATTACTAGATTCGAATGTTGAATTTATAATTGAACTGTCATGTGATACAATGCTGGAAGATAATTTCAATAGAATGCCTTTGTTGAATATTTGGCTTTCCAGTCAGCAGGAATATCCAATATTGCACATGAAGCAATAAAATTTCTAATACCTTTTTTAATGACATACAAGAGTGGAGCAGGTTCCTCAACACTGGTTTTTCTTGAAAATATATTTATAAATCGATCAAACGTGGAACCAGATTTGAGAATAATAATAATAATAATATAACTTTATTCAAAAATGGGTTTACAAGATATAGGAACACTATATAAAATGAATAAAGTAGGATAGCGATAAGTGTTTTTACGCTTGTTTCGCATATTAAAATTGAGTCATATACAACAGAGTAGAAATATAAAAAATAAAATATATATATATATATATATATATATATATATATATATATATATATATATATATATATATATATATAAAAGATAAAATGTATTAAAATAATGTATGAAATATAACGAGGAGTTTTCTTGGCCATTGATTGAAATAATCATTCTCGAAGGGCTCGTACTTCAGATCTCTTTATGAACGTTTTCAGTTGTTTTTTGAATTGGAATGAGTTGGGTATAGTGCGAATTTCTTCAGGTAAAGAATGGAACCTTTTTGGAGCATTATAAAAAAAACTAGTCTTCAGCAATGATTTTGTTATTTGCGGTGTAATGTAGTTGTTTCTTTGTCTAGTGTTGTAGTTATGTGTTGGTAAGTTTGACGAGTTTTTTGTTGTATAGTACTTTATGTTAATATTGTAGTAATAGAGTTGTCCAAGGTCGTGTACCTCTGATTCTTGAAAGAGTAAATCATTTGAATATTTTGAGTTTTTACCTAGAATAATTTTTAGGAATCGTCGTTGTAGAACTTCAAGGGGTCGGATGTGGGTTTTCAATGCACCTCCCCATGCTAATAAACCGTATCGAAAGTGACTTTCAACGAGTGCATGATATAGTGTGAGCAGCTGATGAACCGGAAGAATTTTTTTCATGTATTTTAGTTTATAAAGGATACATTGTAGTTTTTTGGTAACGTAGTTGATGTGTATGTCCCATTTCATGTGGCAGTCTATTTCTACTCCCAAGTATTTTATGTTACTTTCGGTTGTAATTGTAAGGTTGTTTTTACCATCGAATATATTAAGCTGAGTAAAGTGAGGAAGATTTGTTTCATTACAACTGATAAGTAGGAAGTTAGTTTTTTGAAAGTTTATAGTCAGCAACCAGCTTTCAAGTCATTTTTGAATGATAATAAAGTCTGTTTCTACTATTTCCTTTACTTCTGTCCAGGTATCTGCTTCGTAAAATTGTCATCCTTTTCTCCACACCCGAAATATTTGGTTGACAAGAAACAGCAACACCTTCCACATTAGAATTTATTTTATTCATTTACACATAAATATTATTTTTGCACGACCGGTCATAAAATGCTGTTTTTTTTGCCCTACGAATAGAGCGTAAAGAAGGATTTTTTGCCCTAGGGCGAAAAAAACTTTTTTTGCCCGGTAGCGAAATTTTGTAGAACAGAGAAACATATAACTAATATTTTATTAAATAAACATTGCAATACTATTTTAAACCACAGTTGAGATGATTTTAAGAATATCTCTATAAACATTATTGTTATCAAAAGTATCGTAAAATATACTTCTTAATTTATTACTTTTAAGGTCGTGCAAAAAATGTTGTATGTATCACGGGCATAAATGCGTGTTTTGCCCTCAGTCGCTTGTTTTCCTCGACCTGCGGTCTCGGAAAACAACTTACGCCATGGGGCAATAAACACTTTATTTACGCCCTTGATACTTAAATAACTATTGTTATGCTTGTTTGCATTATTTGCGTGCAAGGAAGCCTGCACAGGAGCCGAAGAGGGGGACGATGAGTTTATTTGTGATTTATGTAAATACCAGTGATTTCATAGTTTCACATATTTTCACTAATGCCTATTTTTGTTTAAAACCCTAATACAATCGTTTTGAGTTCTGAAACTAAATGCGTTTTATTTTTTCCATACAACCTAAATCCATTTAGGCAGTGGCCACTTTGCCCTACCTAGTGGCTTAAAGTGGCCACTTTGACAGCTTTTGGTAAAGTCAAAATTTTATACAAATAAGTTTAAAAATCTAGTTGTTTTTCATTTTTGAATTAGGCCTAAGTAACCATACTCAATGTTGAAGGGATTTATAAAATGTTTCAAAAGAGTTTAGGGGTGGAAAATAAAAGATGTTGCTTAGGGTGGCCACTATGCCCACCCCTCCCCTACCTACTTACTTTACGATTCATGTTCCTCTACTCTAACCACAGTTTTTAAAAGGAACGAATGCAAATGCACAAAACGAACAATGATATAATTATTTAGACGCTGGCTGGAATCTTTGAATATAAAACACATTACATTCAAAGGCTGGATTGCTGGAATACTTTGGTATTATAATTTATAGGTTATGGTTGGCGTTGGCTTGGCGGTGTGGCGGCACTTGATGTTCGACTCGACGTCACCTATCACGTATTTTGCAATGATATGAATTCAAGTTCGCGTTCCGAGATTGCCCTAGTGATCAAAGTGAAGTAAATAGTTGTTTTATATGGTTGAAAAACTTGTACAATATATTTAAAAAAAGATTAGACAAGACATATACTTCACTTGAAAATTTTGGTGTATTTATAATATTTGTGATTCAAACAAGTTAATACATCAACGAAACTGATAAAATTAAAATAAACGTTTTTTAGATTAACAAGAATGTTACGTTTGTGTTACATTTCATTTCTCTTTAACAAAGAAGTTGACCCAAAAACATGTCGGCGATGTAAACCTAAAACATTTTTCAAACCAACATAAATACTACGTGTCTAGCACGTTTTGTTGATAACGTTAGAATCATATGCTTACATTTAACATTCCAAAAACATAATCAATTTCAACGTCACACAAAATCGTACCAGTTGCGTCAATCAGATATTTAAAGGAGAACATCTTCTAAGTTACTTGAAAATAACGTAACTCAACGTAACAATGACGTTTCTTGCTTAGTGGGGTCCTTATGCAAAGAATTCTAAACTTCCTCACACAATAATGGCGAAGAAAAGATACATTTCAACTTTCTTCAACTCAAGAAAAATGATATATATAGATATAGATGTTTCGATTGAATTCAAATAACTTTTCTTGTTCCAGATAGTTTTGAATAAGGCTTTTAAGTTTATTTCATACACTTTTACTTAATCGAATTATGATCAAAATTATCATTTAGTAGGACCTTGATAGTATATGAATTCATTGTGTTACCAAATGGGATATAAAATCATTGAGAATTAATATGTCCATTCAGGAATGAAAACAAAATTAATCGAAAACCTAATCCTAAACATATCAGATGAAAGCATAATTACCATATGAATGAAAGTCCAGTCTAAGGGATAAAATCCATGTGCTGTAAATTTCAACTTTGTAGATAGAAATCTCATTGATATAAACTGAAGATATAGCAACTCTTGTGTATTTCTTTCTGAGAATAATTGTTCCATATGTCATGTAATATTGTGACTGTTTTATTTGCCTGTAATGAAAGAAAACTTAGAATATCATTAAATACAAATTTCGGGGAACATGAAAAAAAAAAGATAATGGCTAATAAATTATGGATTTAAAAAACACGCTCTAAACGCAAACCGAACAAAAAAAATATAGTTTATTTTATCATAACAAGTGCAATGTGATTTAACTATATTTTCATAATAACTTTACTCTTATAAATAGATGCCAATAAAACATTTGATATAAAGCACATGATTAGTAGAATGAAAAACTCAAATTAACTTAGAAACAAAAAAGTTATATAAGAACATTATATATAAACATTATAATGGGGATCAGAGTTTAAATTTCTGAAGGAAGTTCAATAACA
Source organism: Cynegetis impunctata (assembly GCA_030704885.1). NCBI lineage: Eukaryota > Metazoa > Arthropoda > Insecta > Coleoptera > Coccinellidae > Cynegetis > Cynegetis impunctata. Next base: position 47,629 of record JARQZK010003699.1, on the reverse strand, counting down.
GTATAATAAATTAAAATTTATCAAAGTTCACAGTACATTAACTCATGTAAAGATAATTAAAACAACGTGTCAAAATAATCGATATTTGCAGTTATCATGGAAGATTAACGCTTACCGGGTGTTCTTTGAGACAGGATTTAAAATATAGGTACATACCTTATTTTATTATTAAACGCTATGAACGTTGGAAGAAAGGGATCGCAGAGATAGATAAATATTTCGTACCTATCTATCGATTGAAAATAGAAGTATTTTTTCTGAAATATGATCCTAATTCTTTTGTAAAAATAATTTCAGATATACCTTGTCACTTTCTGTTGTTAAGTATACAAGATCCTACAATCCGTGCATCACATCCCTTTTACGAAAATTATTTTTCACCTCTATAACCATATTGATGAAGAATTTAAAAAAATTATTGTTAAAAATACTGGCCTGTTTTGTATTTCTAAGATTAAGTGACACTGAATATCACAGAAGCAGTTTGAGTTTGGAATAATCAATTAAAAGTTGTAGTATACCTACTGCTAAAGAAATTATCTTTTCCACTCAGGAATTAATGAAATTGATTCAGTAAGAATAGTATTATCAAATCATGAAAAATATACTTGTTGACCATAGTCAATTTCATACATTACATGAAGTGAAGAAGGAAAATTCTTCTGATAATTTAAAAAATTATCAAACAACTTTTCAAGGTAGCTGGTTATAATTAGTCTGCAACGTGATTTCGATATTCACAATCCAACGATGAACTATAGATAACGTCAGGTCACCCTGACTCAAAATCTGCACACAGCTGTTTCGATCTTATTAGATATCATCAGTGCAGCTTATTCGACTCGGAGTGATTTAAATTATTTCTAATTTTTCCAAAACACAAATCGTGGTCGGTTACACTGTCTGGATAACAACCCAGAGCGATTTTGGAAAAAACAATTCACCGCATAGATCGATAATGCAGAATTCAATTCACTTTATGCAATGAATGAAATTGACTATAGTCAGCAAGTATATTTTTCACGATTTGATTGTTGTATTTAGAATTGTAAGTATGCACTCTGAGTATATCCCGAGTTTTTTAAATATTATGTGTGCTCTGGAATCATATACGCCATTGTTACAGAGTATCAGGAAGTACGCATTCCTGTGATGGAATTCTGCATTTTCGATCTAAGCGGTGAATTGTTGGTTTACAAAATCTTTGGTGGATGGCGCTGTTAGTTGTTCCAGATAGTAGCTCGGTCACGATTTCTATTGGGGAACAATTAGTTATTTGAATTTGTTAATTCACTCCGAGTCAAATAAGCTGCATTGATCAGATCTAATAAGATGGAAACAGGTGTATGCAGATTTTGAGTCAGGGTGACTTGACGATTTCTGTGTTGCATTGTCTAAATCCCAACATCATTTTTACCAGTCGACAATTTCTACTGAATACGGCCGGCTTGTGCTCGACCGATATGCGCTTTTACCTGAAATTGACCAGTTTGCTAAAATAGAAATGTATATCTACCTTCTTTTCTTCGATCGGCGGATTAGCAGGAAAAGAAAAATTAAATAATGAACCATAGTTTTTTTCATATATTTATTATTCCAGGTTTTGAATATACGCTAACGTCTAGAATCTCCATAGCTTTGTTGCTGGCAAACACCAAGATTCTATCCCCCGAGGGAGTGCTCTCGTCAATAAATAAAAATTAGGTTTTGTCACCCATTATAATTGTTTCTTCTGGAAATACTATATTCGATGCTGTAGCGAGATCTTCCTGCAAGTCATGCGCTCCTTTTCTACAGTCGCTTAGACTACTACTCTTCGCCAAAGAAAATTTTGGTATTTCTATTACGAAATCCAGTCCTTGATCATACAAATTTTGGAACACAACCTCATATATTTTTGACATCGACAATGTTAATTGTCATCCTCCCTAACTCTCTTTCTAACATTGAAGATAAAATGCTTCACCTCAGTTACTGCGACCATTACTCACAAAGATTATCGACTTCTCTTATATTATTCTGTTCTTCTTCATGATGATATTGCCTCTTTATGTTTCATTTTTTTTCTCTCATACATCTCCAAAAACCGATTCAACTTTTTTTTTCATACGGAAGCTATAGGTACCGTTTGTAGAAAATACATGTTTTTTTCTTAGAGTTTCTGATAATGTGCACTTCCATTTTTAAAATACTTCAAAAACGAAAAATAATATTATCCAAAATTCTCAACACTACTGTCTCAAAGAATGTTATGGAAATGATTAAACAGCAATAACTAATTACCTAGGTATTTATAGACACCAGGCGCGGATCCAGCCCCGACTTTTGGGGTGGAAACTTTTATATATTCAAAGGCCAAAAGGTACTGGTATTTTGGGCAATGGTAAATCGAGTAGCTCCCAATCAAAACAATCAGGTGGGGCCCGGGTCATTCGGGAGAGTCCCCCCCCCCTCTGGATCCGCGCCAAAATTTTGTATCTTTCACAAAGGAGATGAGGATTGCAAATTATTCCTGGGAAGATGATTTATTATTTAATTTTTCTTTTCTCCATAACTGTAAAGCAGTATGGTATGGATTTAAAATTATATTGTAAGGAAGCGCAAACCGTTCCACCGAAGAAAATCAGTAAGGTATATATTTCTATTATAAAAATTACAGCCCGCAAAGTGGCCGATTTCAGGTAAAAGCGGCAAATCTCCCGAGCGCTGACACAATTTACACTAACTTATGAACTCACCTCAGTAGAGATATCCTTCCAACTTTTAATCATTGAGTAGCTTAGTTGAAACATCAACAAGCACAATGTACATCTTCCTGCACATTCGTACCAATCAGGGCCTGAATGTAGAAAAAAGTTGATAATGAAAAATATACCATTTACCATTTCTACGAGCTTAATCATCAGAGTTACTGCCACAATAGGAGATGAAAGACGAGAAAAGTTTTGAGTCCAATTGACGAAAATCTGATGATTTTTAGAATATTGTTGAGTTGGTGGAATTAGAAACTTGATTTCTCTTTCCATGAATGAATGTAGGCCTGTTTTTTCTTTCCATGAAGATTGTTTTTTGCCACTAGCAGTTTTTTCGTAAAAACTAAGTTTTCTGTTGATAATCATCAAATTTTTCTTGAGTTTATGTAAAATATCATCGCTATATCAAAACTCCAGAGTATCTTTTACAGTCGGAAATGTTATACAGAAAAAATAATTTGCCTCAGAATATTTAGATTCCACGAGCATCATATAGGAATATACTAAGATGTAAAGAGCCATCAGTGTAGGTAACGAATACCTACGAAATCTTGTTGAATTGTTGATGTTAACCTTATTATGATCATCTGAGTTTTCGATCAACAGAAGAAATTCTGATACAGCTGATGTTTTGTAATAAAACCAACACATTTTTATGATAACAAAAAGTAGCTCCAGGATTCTGCACCAAATACATATCAATATGGCAATTCCTATAATTTAATTGAAAAATTTTGAAATATGTTGTTGAGGTTACTTATATATAATAAATATCCCTGAGATTAGAATCATATATATATATATATATATATATATATATATATATATATATATATATATATATATATATATATATATATATATATATATATATATATATATATATATATATATATATAATATATATATATCACCACTCACCTGGGTAATGAGATACGAAATAAAATTCGCCCAAGTAATTACCAATCTTTGTTAAACGCCAAAAGTAGAATTCGTGAATCAGTATCATTAGAAGTAATTTCAAGCATTTAAATTTGTCATAATCGAGAAAAATTAATCCACTCAATGCATAAATGTACTGTGATTTAAGGGGAAATATTTTCACTAGCTTATTCATAGTTCTCCACGACCATAAATTTAAAACAAGCTACAATTATTACACTAGCATTTTCTATATTTCAAATGAATTAGCTATCGAAATAAACGAGTTACTGTATATGTCAATTATTGAATTGAATTGATCAATACATATCTGAATTTTTGATGTTCTCCGAATGAGTGAAAGTAATTACTTAGCATAAATAATCAACTCTTAATTTTTACATAATTTGAAGCTACTAACTTTTCATGTAAAAGTGTTTTCATTAGAAAAATGTGTTCCAATTGAAATATGAAAAATATTTCTTGTTTAGTTTTCAGAATTACTTATACGTTCATCAGGAATCAGTTTGAATTTCATTCGAAATAGCGCCATTAGAATTAATTTTGAAAAGAGCATTCGTTATTTCATAACAAATTAAATCAATGTTCTCATGATTTCATATTTCACTATAAATACTAGCAGTGAAATGATTCAATTAAACATATATTGAATCTTCATCTTCTAATTATCAATTTCCTTGGCGCATTCATCGAAAAATATGAGTTATAGAGAAGAATTATCAATAAAATTACCTCAAGGGAGAATATCTTTAAAAACAGCTGCAGTACTTACATCCATAATATAATATATGTGCACCTTTTTCACCAGTCCATAGTTTTTGAAATCGCAATGTTAGCGTGCTTTGGAATCACATACGCCACAGTTGCAGAGTAGTCATTTCAAGTCAGGAAGTATTATTTCGACGGTATTCTGCATCTTCGATCGAAGCGGTGAATTGTTGGTTTCCAATATCCTTGGTGGAGGGCGCTCTGGGTTGTTATCTAGATAGTAGCTCGGTCACGATTTGCATTCGGGAACAATAAGAATTATCGAAACCTCGAAGGGAAAACCGTGTGTTTTATACAAACGGTGTACCGTTTGTATAAAATCGGAAAAACAAATAAAAATGGTTCGGTTTTTTGGAGATCTATGAAAGAAAAAACTGAAAAATATCGAGGCAATATCATCAAGGAGAAGAACAGAATAATACTAGAGAAGCGATAATCTTTGCAAGTGAAGTGTTGCAGCTCCAGAAGTGAAGCATTGTATCTTCAATGTGGAAGTTAGGTAAGATGACAATTATTTGTCGATGTCTAAAATATATGTCCATGTCAAAAATACATGAGGTTGTATTCCAAAATTTGTATGATCAAGGACTGGATTTCGTAATAGAAATACCAACATTTTCTTTGGCGAAGAGTAGTAGTCTAAACGACTGTAGAAAACGAGCGCATGACTTGCAGGAAGATCCCGCTACAGCATCGAATATAGTATTTCCAGAAGAAACAATTATAATGAGTGACAAAACCTAATTTTCATTTATTGACGAAAGCACTCCCTCGGGGGATAGAATCTTGGTGTTTGCCAGCAACAAAGCTATGGAGATTCTAGACGTTAGCGTATATTCAAAACCTGTAATAATAAATATATTAAAAAACTATGGTTCATTATTTAATTTTTCTTTTCCCGCTAATTTATTTCAGACAGCGTAAATCGGCCGATCGAAGAAAAGAAGGTAGATATACATTTCTATTTTAAAAATAGTATAGAGCAAACTGGTTAATTTCAGGTAAGAGCCCATATCGGTGGAGCACAAGCCGGCCGTATTCAGTAGAAATTGTTGATTGGTGAAAATAATGTTGGGATTTAGACAATGCAACACAGAATTATAGAAATCGTCAAGTCACCCTGACTCTAAATCTGTATACACCTGTTTCGATCATATTAGATCTCAACAGTGCAGCTTATTAACTCGGAGTGAATTAACTAATTTAAATAATTAATCGTTCCCCAATACAAATCGTGACCGAGCTACTATCTGGATAACAACCAAGAGCGCCATCTACCAAAGATATTGGAAATCAACAATTCACCGCTTAGATCGAAAATGCAGAATTCCATCGCAGGATGGAATACTAACAATACTAAATACAACAATCAAATCATGAAAAATATACTTGCTGACTATAGTCAATTTCATTTATTGCATAAAGTGAATGGAATTCTGCATTATCGATCTAAGCGGTGCATTGTTTTTCCAATATCTTTGGTGGAGGGCGCTCTGGGTTGTTCTCCAGACCAATGTTCACTTCATGTAAAATATATATATATATATATATATATATATATATATATATATATATATATATATATATATATATATATATATATATGGGACTGAAGAGCACGTAATCAGTAACTGAATATAAAAGGTAATTTTATGAAACATAGGGGTAATCGGTTAATCGTGTGCGGCCGTTAATGATGCGCAGCAACATTAGTAGTAGTAAATGTCAAGCATTTTTTGGAATTCACATATTAGTTTCAGTGTTCATTCTGTAGTAGATGGGTTCATGCACTTTTCAGTGCACCTAAGGTGCCTGTGAAGTCTAAATCACAATTTTTTTATATTTTGTTAATGTTCTAAGAAATATTGTATGTATTCTGTAATACATGGTTTGATTATGCCCCACACATATTATATTTACAGATTTCTAATTGCGCTTAATCACCTTGACTAATGCGCACGATTTCCCGCATAGGATGGATAATCGTGCGCATTGTCAATTTATGTCTTATTTTGTTCTTAAGCTCAGAACATATTTTTTGTAATATTTTATTCATTGGTGTTATACCACATACAATGAAGAATATCTATGCAAAAATTCAGAGTTCTAGATGTTATATTCAAGAAAATATCAACCCTGCTTATCATAGGTGCGCACAATTCACCGACTTCCCCTTCTTTTGACTGTATGATTTTTTTTAAATTTATGAATGCCAAATTAATTTCAATCCCTCAAAACTTTTGAGAAAGTCATGAATTTCTTGACGAAAAGTAAACTGTTCAATGAATTCGTACATAACAGTAAAACGCAGGCTAGAATAATTAAAATATATATACATATATATATATATATATATATATATATATATATATATATATATATATATATATATATATATATATATATATATATATATATATATATATATATATATATATTAGCGAGAAAGTCTGGCAACAAGGTATTTTTTCTAAGACGATTAAACGTATAATCATCAAATTTTCCTCAAAGATAGATTGTTTGAAGAGGTGTAATTAAGTGACCGGCAAGATCTCCCTACTTGACTTCACTTTATAACAGACATAGCTGTTTCATAAACACTCAAATGTCTTGAGATACAAACAATTTCTCCATAAATGATAATTGTCTTATTGCTAAGACACATGTGGCCGACATTTTGAGCTCCTGTTAAGTAAGGAAACTTGATATTTTTGTAAGTTAGTATGAATTGAAAAATTACATATTGTAAGTCTTTGAAAATTGTTTCTCTCATTTTTTTAGTAATGTGATACGTATTCTGTATTTTTGAAAAGAGGACCAAATCAGCTTTTCTACGATATATCACTCGACCTACGGTGCTATTGGAATAAATTCAAGATGGCGGCGGTACGCTGAATGCTGACGTCACTCAAGTTTGACAGGAACTCTGAAAAACGAAAAATACAATCCTTTGCATAACCCTAAAATTTGATAATTATACGTTTAATCGTATATATATATATATATATATATATATATATATATATATATATATATATATATATATATATATATATATATATATATATATATATATATATATATATATATATATATATATATATATATATATATATATTATATATATATTATATATATAATATATATATATATATAATATATATTATATATATATACATATATATATATATATATATATATATATATATATTATATATATATATATATTATATATATATTATATATATATATATATATATATATATATATATATATATATATATTATAATATATATATATATATATATATATATAATATATTATATATATATATATTATATATATATATATATATATATATATATATATATATATATATATATATATCTATATATATATACGACGCCACTGCTGCAGAATACAACGATCTACAACACGTATAATCTATCATCAGCCACTCGTTAAAATGAGCGGGAAGTGAGAATCCACGAATTGTTAAAACGAGCGTAAATTATGAAGATGTTAAAGTAATACTTAATCCGTTTTAGTTTCACATTTCTTTGATGAATTGAAAGAATATTATCCATTCGCTGTGAACACTGGTAAGTTTCAAGTCGAAGATATTTGTTTGTTTTTAAGATTAAATTTACTACAGAATGTTAGTATGAAATTTCAAGGTTAGGTAACGTGTATGATGCGGACAGCGTCGTCCCAGCGGTTTGGGGTGAATTCTTGCCGGATTGGATTATTTCGAGTTTGACACTTAGTTACACGATATATTATACACACCTACTTAGTTAAAGAACGTTCAATCCTAGATTCTTTTTATTCGTGAAATAACACTATGATCAAACTACTTTCACAATATTGGAAATATCTAGTTCAACCTCTGGAATTATAGGAATGATATCATTTAAATTCAGTAGGAAGGCTGAAAATTTATAAGTGTGGTGAAGGAAATTGCAATTGGGGATTTACAACGTTTTTTCTTAGCGCTGCAATTTTTTATGTAAATAGAAATTTTTTGCGTTTTTAAATATTTTCAAGCTTTGTATATCTCTTCAGTCTCTCCGAATTGAACTAGGGGGTTAAGAAATTGTAGTTAAAAAGGAACAAATATTAGGTAAAATACGAATATTAATCTTGAAATTAAAACGACAACTCGAAATATAAACGGGAATATTCATATGGGAAAGATATTTTTTTGTACGCAAATTCATTAAAATAAAATTCCGGAAGAGTGGTTATTTTCAATAAAAAATATGTCAAAAACAAAAGTGTTGAAATATTGTGGTAGTTCCTTGTCTACTATCTGTTTAGTTTACGTTTACGGCACTAAGAACACTTCTAATGAATCTAAATACCATATAGAAGGATGAGTTCACTGCAGTGTAGTGGTGAGGAAATATTTTTGATCAAAATAATCGAGAATAGTTCTTGGAATTAAAAAATCTACATTTTCCAGATACTATGGATTTTATCGATTTAGACGAAGATCTTGAGTCCAATCCGATCAATGACTTTCTGAAGAATAAGCTAGAAGAAATTAAATATGAAAATATTAAGCTTCAAGAAACATTTGACGAATTGAAAGAACAAGTCGAAAATGCTTCAAGTGGAATCCGGGATGTTTCACATAACATATTAATCCAAAACTCGTGGATAAAAATTGTTCATAATAAATATGCTATTTGGTTTGTGATCGAGAATAAAACCGAGGGGTAAGTGGATTTAGTGTCCAACTCACTATAAACAAACTCCTGATTTTATTTCGTTTAGGTTATGCAGAAGTTTTCAATCTCAGCAGGAACATTGGAATTTTTTATGGAGAAATAGTATTTTCTTTTTTTCTTGATTAATTGTCTTTTAAAGACAAATCACATTATAAAACTTTGAGGTATAAATGCTATTACAATCGATCATTCATTTATATATCTGAATCACAAAATTTCAAAAGTATATATATATATATATATATATATATATATATATATATATATATATATATATATATATATATATATATATATATATATATATATATATATAGATATATATATATATATATTATATATATATATATATACATATATATATATATATATATATATATATATATATATATATATATATATAATATATATATTTCTCTAGTTTCATTAATAATACAGTAAAGAAAAACATCACGTTAATAGAAAAAAGTATGTATATGCAAAAACCACTGAAAAAACGAAAATGTATATTGTGCCTTATGTTCTAATTCACATGTTCTAAATATATGTCCCGATTCAAACAATTTCTCAATTTGATCAAATCGGATATATATTGCTTGCAGCAATACATTAACAATTATTCAGCAAATTATAAAATTGAACTTATCAGACTTATTAATGGATTAACGCACTAAATTGACTTGAAATATTGTTTAGTATTAACCGAGGCACTGCTATGCAAATCAATATGCAACTTGGAATTTTAATTGTTTGGTCTTTTTCTTATTATTCTTCAAACTAGAATAAAGGTTTTCTGATTAATGATTACAACGTAGAGTCATCTAGTCGACAGTAGCTAAACTGCTATTTCTTTAAACTGATGAGTAGCTCTGGACAGTAAAAGAAAATTACCGAAAATTATTATCGTTCTATTATGGATATGGACAGTGGACAGATGTGGTGAATGCCCAACGGTGTACGTTGGACAAACCGGGCGAAATTTGGAATATGGTTTTAAAGAGCATATTTCTTCCGATAGTAAATTTGCGATATTTTAACATATTAAAACTACATGGCATGAAATCATAATAGAAGATCTCAAAATTCTACATATTTGCATTAAAGGAACCCAATGAATCGGTTGGAAACTTTGTTAATAAACAAGCTTAGGAAACACCCAGAATTACAAACTGCAAATAACCGTCTCCACTCCTAAATATTTAAGGGTTAAATATAAATAGTTTTACCTGATATGTCTACATTTACTTGACAATGATATGATAGTCGAAATCAGTTGTACCTATATTTTAAATACATGGTGTGGAAATTGAACGAAAGCATTCAAATGTGCTTCTTTCACCACTTGATTATGAGTATTGTAAAACAGGATGTTTCGTAAAAAGGGGCCCCGTTGCTAGGATGAAAAATGCAAAACGAGTTGAATTTGTCTAATAAAAAAATTTCATAACTGCATCCGTTTTCGGGATACGAAAAAATGGTTCACATTTCTTACGATTATGTCGAAACTACTAACAACATTGTAATGAAATTTTGTACGAATATGTTTTAGCAGCTTACACATCGCGTACATTTGTTTTTATTTCTACCTATCATAGAGGGCGCTAGTTACACGGCTCGTACCGAAAACTTTTGAACATAACTTTTTTGAGTTTAAATTTTCTAGTACAAATTTTTGTCTCAAACATCATTCAATTTTACACCAAAAAGGTACTCTTGGTAAAACTCGATGCTGTGTACCGATTTCGGGATATTTTAATTTGAAACTGATGAAGCAATAAAAAGTTATGTACAAAAGTATTCGATACGAACCGTATAACTAGCGCCCTCTATGAGAAGCAGATATAAGAACAAATGTATTCTATGTGTCGGCTTCCAAATTATAATAATACAAAATATGGCTTAGTTGCGACATAATCGTAAGTAATGTGTATAATTTTTTTGTTTTCAATACCCTGTATCTAGACAACGGATGCAGTTACGAAAATATTTTACTTATCAAACTCAAATTATTTTGCAGTGTTCTATCTATTCTAGCAACGGGCCTTTTTTTTACGTACCCCTGTATATATATATATATATATATATATATATATATATATATATATATATATATATATATATATATATATATATTCAGGATCTGATCAACTATTGTAGTTCCTTTCATAACGAATATCTAATTCTAGTATAATTATTCACTCTGAACTAAAATATATCAGAATATTATCTACTTAATATTTTCTCATACCTACCTACTTTCTCGTAGACTGCAGCATTATATTCCTTATTTCTGAATTCCTTTACAATGAATTACGTCATAAAATTACAGAGAATTACGTACAATACGTATGAAGTTGCTAAAATGAATTATGAGACAGTTATTGAGAATGTTGAAGGAAATATAAGTACTTAGTTCCTAATTTTAAGGTGAATATTGTCGATTTCAAGGAGAAGACTCTGTGTACTGAACGATAATAAATTGCATTTCGAGTGGCGTCGTTACATAATTTGAAATTTTGTATTTGAAAAGACCCAAAAAATAAAGGATCAATCGCAAATTTCCCACCATAAATGACCAAATCTGCGATGACAATGAACTTAATGGGTCAAGGAGTGAGCCCGATAATCGTGAAACCAATTAAATTGAAATTTATACATGATCCTGGAAGAAATCGGAAAAGCAAATCTACATTAATGAAATGACTTGGAAACATTTGCATATCCTAACCGTCAGTAGGAAATCGGAATTCGCCCACATTTGGCAAAGATTAGGTAGGTACCCTTCCTGGTTAAGTTACTTTTTTAGTTCTTGTTTTTTTGTCCCTGGGAAAGAAATTCGAGCACTATACAGAGAAAAGATACTCACTTTGGGTTAAAATTAATAAATATATAACCCCCCCCCCCCGAAATTTTCCGAAGTTTAAACACATTAGTTTTCTGAATTAAAAAGACTGAAATTTACTCGATATTTTGCTATCAGTAATTAAAATATTACATAATCTTATTAATGGTGTTTATAGATTGAACTGGCAACTGGCCTTGTTTATGCATCACATTTGTGAAGACAGGGGGCCTATAATAGCCTACTCGCGGTCACCGGTATAGCGCCTGCTCTGCTTACAACCAGAGTCTGTCTTTGATTTTATAGAACAAGGGAACTGATTCCTGTTGGATAAGCAAAAGTTCAAAGACCGCTACTGAGGTGTTTGTCTGAAACGGTTCACGTACTCTCCTCAAAGAGAATTTTATTGGTACAACGGGATCCGAATATTGCCGAGCGCCTAACCCTCGAGTGGTTCATTCTCATGAGATGATCCCATCCATATGTTGATCATATATATGATCAACATATGCGGAGAATGAATCCAGAAAAAAATTGTGACAGATGTTAATAAAGCAAAAGCATTTTCAATTCTTGTGGATGAAACAGCGGATATCACTGGTCATGAGCAAGTCTCAATTTGTGTACTGTATACTAAATCAGAAAGATCTAATTTTTTTATTTGCACGGAAGATTTTTCATGTTTTGTCAAAACTGATGTCACAATGGAAGAGGGGCTGACAAAAACAATTCTTTCAACGCTGAAAGACTTAAGAGTGGGTATGAAAAATATGATAAGTCGAGGGTATTATGGAGTCTCTGATATGAAGGGCTCATTCAAAGGAGTGCAGGCAATAGTGAAGAAGACTTTCCCTCAGGCACTGTATGTCTATTGTAGGTAGTTCTCACTCTCTGAATCTGTCATTATATCACTCCTGTAGTATCCCATGTGCTAGAAACTGTATTGGAATCGTAGATGCTGTCACAAACGTCTCCAAAGAGGACAGCTGTATTGCATCCTCCATAAAATCGAACTTTCCTAATACTAAATAGCAAACTTTAACAGCCATGTGCGAAACCAGATGGGCTTAGAATTACAACAGTTTGCTCAAGTTTAAAGAGATCTTTAATGCTATTGTTGAAACTCTAGAAAGTCTTAGCGAAAGTCCAGGTATTGGGACATCTTCTAAAGCATCGTCGTTTTCAAAATCCATGCTTAAAGTGAATTTGTTGTGTGCCTTCGTTTATTGGCTAACTTATTCTCAGCGACAATATCTGTCTGCAAAGTGCTTCAGTCTCCCTATTGTGACATAAATTCTGCAGCTGACCATATTGAAAATATTGTTGCTCACTTTGAAAACATCCGGAGAACAATCGATATTGAGTTCTTCAAGATTTTCAAAACAGCAGAAACTTTAATGAGTGATGTTGGTGAAGAAATTTATATACCAAGACTCGCTCCTTGCCAACGCCATAGAAGTAACTACTCTACCAAAGACCCTCAGACCTATTCCAGAATATCGGTGGCAATCCCGATCCTAGACGATCTTATAGATCAGCTCAAATGCCGATTCAGTGATCACATAGACCTTCTGGGAACACTTCAGTGCTTTATACTAACCTCAACAACTGAGACGATAGATGTTGAATCTTTGAAACTATATAAAAATATGGTTGATCTGGAGCTTATATATGGCGAGTACTAGTTGAGGAAATTGTTGTGGGAAAACAAAATGGATCAGGATAAGTCTTCTTGTGCCATTAAGGAGGCCCTAAGCGAATGTAATAGGAAAATTTTCCCTAACATATTCACGCTACTGAATATATTGGCTTCTTTGCTAGTGACCACTGCAACTGCTGAGAAGACATTCTCCACACACTTAGACGATTGAAGACGTACCTGAGCAACGCGTGTGGACAAGGTAGACTAAGTGGACTGGCTATCATGTCTGTTCACAGAAGTCATCAAATCTCAACAGATAAATGATCGATGAATTCGCTAGAAAGAAGAATAGAAGCACGGATTTTGTAATTTAGATTTTGTGATATTATTTCATTCTTTTCTAAAGATACAATACGTCATGTAATATCACGTTTGTATTAAACTATTTCAGTTTATTTCTTGGCATCTAAACTCTTAGTAAAAGTTTAAAAAAAGGCCAAAAATGCGTCATTTGACACTAAATGACACTTGAGTTTTGAAAATGTGGAACCCTTGGTGCTTTAACCCTGGTGTCCCACCAGGAACTGCATCGATGGATATATGGAAAACTAAACATAGGAAATATCTGAATTGGCTGTGTACTAATGTCGATGGGGGACATCCGGCTAAAATATTTTCAAGGTGATGGCACTTCCGGTTATACCGGAAGTAGGTATCAGCTTGCTTATTTCAAATGGGACACCCTGTATATTATTACATTTTTAGATTCTTCACAAAATTCTAGATAGATTTTATATATAATGTCATATACCTATCTTCAACTGTTTCGGAAATATTTGAGTTTATTTGTCAAAAATTACGTATGCAGATCGAGTAATAATCATTTCTTTTCTTCAAAAAAAACGGTATTCCTGCCCAATCAAGATAAATTTCCTAATAGAGGTGGTTCTGTTTTAGCGTGAGATGAATAGTATTTTGACATTCAATATACAGGGTGATCAGGAAAGTATTACAAAAATGGATGTTGAAAAACTACAAAAAGTCCATTTTTTTAAATGAATACCTACATTTTTTATTATTTTATTCGATTAAGTATCAAAAATAAGGGCTACTTTGTATAAGGTCGCCTATTCCTAAATCTTATAGTTTTCGAAATATTTGCAAATTAATGGTTTTTGGTTAAAAAAAATTATTTCCTGAAATTTTGTAATAGTAGGCGTGTGATGCCATATTTGTTCTCGGCCAGGTTACCATGGAAACAAATTCCAAAGAGATGTCATTATTATATATAGTAACACAATCATGCCAAGTCGTTTGAATTATACAAATGAAGATTACCTGAATTTGTTTATTATTAATGGAGAGTGTAATAAAGTGATAACAAGAACATATGATATTGTGATATTTCTGCTGCTCGGTATCCGCAAAAAATCAAGCCATCACCAATGTCAACGAATTCGAGAAGGAATTTGTTTTCCATTGAATACAGTGGAATAAGATTGGGTACGCAATGAAGTGAATCCAATTTGTAACAAATTTATTGAACCAATGAACAATACGAACATTTGAAGGAAACATTGTAATTATTTACTCTTCAGATATACCGCCTGCATGAATTGACAGGCTTCTTCTGAAAGTTATAAATGTATATCACAATATAGAACTATACTGATTCATAACGTATTTGATGCTACTTCAAGAAGCTGATCTTCAGTTCGGGGTATCGAAGAAAAATTTACAAATATTATATAATTAACCCATGAAATCATCGTAATAAAAAAGTTACTATTCAAATTTCAATCTGTATAAAAACTACATAAGTAACTAATTATAAATTTACCTATGGTGCCTATATTTTGTATAGATTCTTCTAAATGAATAAAGCTTCAAACACAGAACTTATTTCAACAATAGTTTGTTGTAAGTTATTTATGTATATCATGTAGTTAAGTGTTAAAGCTTCAATGAATGTTGGAATCTCCGAAATAATTGATCATAACATTTCTGAAACAACAGTGAATTTCATATTACGCTGCTTATTTCAACGTGTACCGTGGATACCAAATAAACTGTCTGTTTACAGCGAAAACGTTTTTTTTTTTGTAGACATATTCAAAAATGAACCTCACTTCGAAGCAGTGAAATTTAGTTCAATACCAGTTTCTTTGTGATTGTAATACTAATTCCTATTATATTAATAAGTTCTTATAGACAGCAGAAAAATATATTAGGTAAAAATCTTGAATCATTAATCCTAACTACACTATGACTAGTAGTAAGAAATGTTACTACGATGTAGATGAATACGTTTGTGATTTCTGATTACCTTGTGAGTTGACGTGTCCTATGCATTTTATTTCATATGTCTGAAAGGGATAATAAAGCTTATTATTATTTTTATTTATTATTATTAACTTTAAATCCAGAAACCAAATTTCATCAATGATTGAAGTAAAAATGTTTTGTAGGTTTTCGCAATACCTCATCCTCCAAAGATTTAGTTCATGTCAGACACTAAATTATTATTGTATATATATATATATATATATATATATATATATATATATATATATATATATATATATATATATATATATATATATATATATATATATATATATATATATAAATTGTCCAATAAGTGTTAGGTTTATTATAGTGCTTTTCTAGAAGAAGTAGTATGTTTTCCATAACATTTAATTTTGCATTTCTTCCCACATATGGTATGAAGAAACTCGAAATTACGTGTAGAAACTCATTTAGCTTACTTGGTAACATTGCAAGTAATTCCTAATTATAAAATAAGTTTTTTCATTTTAATAATGAGTATATCTAGGAAATTGACTGAATATATTATTATATTTGTATATATAATTGTAATTAACCATTGCTCTCATCAATTGTGGATATTCCACATGAATTTAAGAGAGTTATTTTGATCAGGATGCAATTAAAATTTATTAGGTTTTAACTTCAGAAATGGGGCCTCGGTAGACCAGCGGTGAGCGAATACCGCCTTGTACCGTTTGTTGACCGAGGATGTGGGTTCGAGTCCCACCTTGCTCTTGGGTGTTGTGTATGTCCTGAATTTAGTGGTTCTAATTATAAGATTAATTGTTGGGTAATGTGCATCGTTCACAAGCCCATTGGCCGTTCGGAACCGGCGTTAAACTGTAGGTCCCTCGAGTTAAAAAAAAAAAAACTTCAGAAAAGCCCTCATAAATCATTGAAGGAGGTTTAAATGAATATTCTTATGAAGAATCAATGAAATTATAATGAATGTCAACATTTTACATGTCCTTGTGGAAAACTACTTATCGTACAATATTTAGAAATTTATTTTCATATACAGACGTTTTATAGAATTACCTTTTCTAAACATAATAAAATATACAGATTATATATCTATTATGTCAGAGTGTGTAACAGTTAACGAACAAATTAACTGGGAAATCAAGAAGGAACCTCAAATACACTTTGTTTATTCCTTAGAAATCTATAGGCACCATTTATATATAAATATAATTGAAAATTATTTCAAAAAATATTTATTGATCAGCAACTTTAACAACTTGTTATATTCATCATAAAAATATGAGAGATTTCACACGAAGTAATATACAGAATATATAATATATGAATTGGTGCAACGATTAACGAAAATGTAAGTTTATTCAACTGGCTTGAAATCCAGGAAAGTAAAAAATACTTCGTTTATATCTTCGAAAATTTTGTTTACTTTTTGAGTAAGAAGGAAATTGTCTAGTCTGTAAGCACCTTTGTAGATGAATATACATCTAGTTAGTCCCAACAAATATTTATTAATCTGCAATATTAACAACTAGTTTATCCATGGTATAAAATATAAATTTCTACATTACTTCTAATGAATAGTATTGCACAATTTCATGAATGATTACCTATGAAACAAATGCTCTTAATTTAAATTTGAGCTTCGTTAAATATCGTATTCTCTTCCGGAAGACCCAATTCTAAATAACCTTTGATAGAATAATTGAACAGTTGAAAGTCGTACCTGCAAAAGATACAATTAATTGGATAAGATAATGATTTGTTAGTAAATCAGAAATACTTTTCTCCATGAATTAATTTCCAATTTAAAAACAAAAGTTTTCAATAATCGTCAAAAGCGAAAAATGGATGTGAAAAAAATTTATTTCATAATTTGGACCATTAAAATTTTCATATTATCACTACATAATACGATGTAAATGTCGAAAGAAATAGCGGTATCATTAGGAGTGGACGATGAAATTAATTTTCAGTGATTTTGTGAAAGCAATATGTTCGGGGTTGTCGCAGTTGCCAATTAAGAAGTTGAGGTCTGAATGGATCCAAAGTTCCATAGCAGTTCCTTAAATCATATATTGTACAACCTAAAGTTACACACACAAAGAGAACAGGTTACTGGTTACCGGCTAACGGCGCTGAAACCAGTGCCAGTTTTGTCGCTGGGTCATGTATATATAGAACACTACTTACCCGTGCTAGTTAGTCGAGTACCTAGGTACGTTGGCTAGTATTTGGGGGGTCTCGGGTTCAAACCCAAGGGCCGACTGGTCTGCCATGAGTTTTTCTCAGAGGTTTCCTCATGGTAATGTAAGTCACTGCTTGCAAACTTATAAGGCGAATGCTGGGCCAGTATTAATCCTCTGAACCCTACCCCCTTTTCCTATGTTCCATAAATATTCCGTCTTACCTATCCTCAATGCACTTGTACATACAAGTGTATCCTCTGATCTGGCTGAAGGAGTTAATCCCAAACTCAAGCTGCCCGCCTCCCTGACACATACTTCAGGGAGGAATGAAATACATGTGTTTCCTTTCCTTTTTTCCCGTCAGTAAAAAAGCAGATTTTGTGAAGGCAAGATATGCAGTTCATCCTCCGATGAAGAGTTTGTGCTGATGAAAAACGTTTTTTTTAAATGTGCAGATACCAAGGCAAGGGATACATCCACAAAACCAACAGCTAGCAGTTCCTGGAGAATATCATCACCTATTTTCAAGTTTGAAAGAACATGACTGTAGAGGCTTAAGCTCCAAAACGTCCGATTTTTTAATGGCTACTATGAATAGCAACTATGACTTGATATGTGTTACAGAATCGTGGCTTCAACCGCAAATCAAAAACTCAGAAATATTTTTTAATAACTATAATGTTTTTAGAAAGGATAGGTGTGATTCAAATAGTTCGAAAAGTGATGGTGGAGGTGTATTAGCAGCTGTTTCAAGTCGGGTTAGTGCTTCGCTGCTTTCGGGGGTGCCGAATGGAACTGCAGTTGAGGATCTATGGTTAGAAATCGGGTTACCAGGTAGTAACAAACTTCTCCTTTGTGTCTGTTATATTCCCCCTGATCTACAGAACAACGATTTAAACATATATTTGGAAAGTGTTTCTACTTTCCTTGAGACTCGTGATGGCAGCTTTTTTCTGATGCTTGGTGATTTCAAATTGAGTGACTTAATCTGGTCTTTTGATGATAAAATTGATTGTTTTGTGAATAACTTGGTGCAGAAGGATAGATACATTATGTTCAATGATTTTTGTGCGTATAACTCTCTGAATCAGTATAATGGAATCGTAAACCGAAACAGTAAAATATTAGATCTTATAATGTCCAATTTTGATGAAAAAATTCATGTGAGTAGAAGCAACTTGCCATTGGTTCGGGAGGATGCTCATCATCCTGCTCTTGAGGTTATGGCTGATATCGCTGTTCATAAGATAGTTCCTGATAAGTCACGCTCATCTTATAAATTTTTTAAAGCAGATTATGAATCTATTGTGAGTAAGTTGAATGAGATTGATTGGGATGATGTCTTGAGTAATCCAGATATGAATGTTTGTGTGCATGATTTTTACTCTGTACTGCACAGGATCATTGAAATGTATGTACCAAGGCGACCAATCGCGAGGTTCAGGTATCCTGTCTGGTTTTCTAAGGATACAGTTAAAAATATAGAGACTAAAGCTAAATTTCATAAAAAATTCAAACTTTTTAGGAATAGTTCTGATTATGAACGTTTTTCCGAATTACGTAGGGAGTGTAAAAAATTAATTGAGAGAGATTATAAAAAATATATTTCATCGGTGGAGTCGAATATTGCTGGCGATCCGAAAATGTTCTGGTCATATGTCTCATCCATAAATAGGAATGAAAGAATGCCTTGTAAGATGACTCACAACGGTGAGGCCTATGATACTGAACGGACGATCGCTAATGCGTTTGTTGATTATTTTGGTGGAGTCTATGAAAAATCAAGCAAACGAGTGAAATATGAATCCAAAACATTTTGCAACTCCTCTTTTAATGTCAAATATATTGAGCTTGATGATGTTAACAAAAAAATCGAAATGCTGAATGTCAATAAGGGACCAGGATCTGATGCTATTCCATCAATATTCATCAAATCCTGTGGATCCGCACTTGCCAGACCACTTCAACTGTTATTCAATAGATCGTTGGCGCAGGGTATTTTTCCAGATATGTGGAAACTAGGCAAGGTGGTGCCTATTTTCAAGTCTGGACGAAAATCTGAAATTAACAATTATCGACCAGTTTCAATTTTATCTCATTTTGGGAAGATTTTTGAATCAATTATCACTGACGTGCTTTTTAATTTTTTACGTGGCAAGGTCTCTCTTCATCAGCATGGATTTTACAGAAAGCGTTCAGTTCTGACAAACTTAACTCCGTATGTTGATTACTTAACTAAAAGTTTTGATGAAGGGGTTCAGGAGGATTCTGTTTACACAGATATAGCAAAAGCTTTTGAAAAGGTCCATCATCAAACATTGTTGAAAATACTGGGGAATCTAGGTGTGATGGCGTTTTTGAAATGGTTGGAATCCTATCTGACTGGTAGGCAGATATACGTAATTGTTAATGGGGTAACATCGGAAAAAGTGAATATGACATCAGGTGTACCGCAGGGATCACATCTTGGACAGCTCCTTTTTTCAGTTTATATTAATTATGTATCGGACTGTTTTTTGCATAGCCACCACAGCTTGTATGCTGATGATTTGAAGATTTATAAACAGGTTAGAAGCTCTAGTGATTTAGCTTTGCTTCAGTAAGATTTGAATCGTTTCTTTGAATTTTGTGAGAATAGATATTTGATTCTCAATGCACAAAAATGTAAGCATATAACCTTTACTAGAAATGTTAATGTCTTTACCACTTTTTTATCTGTGGGAGGAAGTATGGTGGGTAGGGTGGATCAAATTAAGGACCTTGGCATTATTTTCGATTCTACACTGTCATTTGCAGTACACATTGACACTATCGTCAAAAAGAGCTTCAAGATGTTGGGTTTTGTACTGAGAGTCACAAAGGGTTTTAGGGAGGTAGTCACTTTGAAGATACTTTATTTTTCTTTGGTTCGTAGTAATTTGGAGTATGCGAGTGTTGTTTGGTCTCCTCATTATCATAAATATATTGATCGTATCGAGAGTGTACAAAAGATATTTTTTAGAAATCTTACTTTCAGATTCAGTGGAAATTTGTATTTGAGAAGTTATAATGTTATTTTACGTTATTATGAGGTCTTGAGTTTGGAGCACAGAAGGATGTACTTCGATGAAATGTTTTTATATAGAATTATTAATGACGTATATGATTTTCCGCTGATTGGTTATTTATCTTTCAATGTACCGCAGTATTCAAATCGTCATGGTACTCTTTTCTGTGTCCCAAAAGCAAGAACTAATTTATATTATAATCTGTTTTTCTTAGAATTGCACGTTTTTATAACTGGCATATTAAAGATATTGATATTTTCAATGAAAGTTCCGTTGCTTTTAAAAGGAAAGTATGCGGTTATTTGCTTCGTTACAATCACTTCTGAATTTTAGTGAATTCGATAAATTCAAGTAATTTAAGGATATTGTAATTTCTGTTTCTACTTTTTTTTTCTTGTTTCTACTTATTTTTTTTTTTCATTTTACTCTTCTTCTTGGTTAATGTATCTCAATAATTTGTGAATTGTTTCCTACGGAATCAAAAAATTTTTTGCTTTTGTATTTAGTGGATCTCTGTTATTGGGCTTAGGCCTGTAGAGGTCTCCATTTGTAATAAATAAATAAATACATAAATGAGGAACGGTTTCTCTCAGTCAGTATATAAGAATGACGTTAAATACATTGAATTATATCTTGAGTAAAACTAAAGAACCAACACCAACTGGCACCAAAATAAAATCCATTAAGCTATCGGAATTGAACAAAGACTTTAATCCAGTTTCTAAATATGTGTTATTGATATTTTCAGTTGTTTTTTTAATTAAATATTAGTTCGGGCATGCTTCGTTTATGTCCTCAATCATTTGAAAACTTAAGAAAATTCTCAGCGCTTATAGGCGCCTACACCCAGTATGCAGACAACCTTATTTCTTTGTGTGTGAAGAATTCAAAAATTGTTAAGTTTCATACCCAAATGACGTGTTTGTTTTAAAATGTAAACAAAAATTTTTTTCAGTTTTAAATAGTTGAACGTGAATACTTGACTAAGTAACTGGGTTACTCAACTTCATTTCTTGTAGTATAAAATAGAACTACCAAATTCATATTTCAGGTATCAAATATCATCACCTAAACTTATTTAATTGAAATTAACCCATTCCAAAGAACATAACAAATTTTCTATTGAATCATTTTTCAATACAGTTATACTATAGCTTTGATAGAACTTGGTATAATTGAGATCCCAACCCTTTCAACGTGGCCCTTTTCAGATCCATATTCTTGATGAGATATCATTCAATGAGGAAAAGTTTTAACTTTTGCTTTTTCTGAAACAGATAACTTTCGATAATTTATCATGCTTTCAAGCCGCACTGTTTCATTTTCATAACGAGTTTCTATATTTTCTATTATGGCAGAAATGTAGGAGTTCATTAATTGTCCGGAACTTTTTCGATACATTTTCTGATAATTTTTTTGCTGACACACTGATTTGTCTAGATTATACTAAGAATTGAATTAGTTTCATTAATTATAATAATTGTTACTTAGTAACTAACTGCACCGATAACTTTCTCGACACTGAATATCGACTAATTTTTGTTTTCAGGTTTGTTTGATGAGTTAGTAGGTCAATGAGTAAAGTCAGAATATTCAGTTCTGACTCATGAACTATGATAGGTTTAGTTATGAAACTAATTCTAAGTTTTCATGAAGATCTTTTCAAACTTGCAAGTATGTAGGTTCAACAGTTTTTGGGCTGTGGGGATGGAATAAAGCTCGAACTTACTGGTGTAATGTAATATTACACCACTGTTGTTGCGTCGCCCTATTTTTTTTCGAACTTAGCTGACTCAATACTGTATGTCTTTATTTTCAGACTATCTATGTTTCGCTTCAGAAAAAAATTATTTTCATAATTATTAGTAACATATTCCTTATAATGTTCTCCTACTGAGGAAACAGTTGATTAAACAGTCGTAGGTTCAATTGTTTACTCCTGATGAAGTCAACTTGGTTGACGAAACCTGCTAGTTTTGCTTCAAAAATAGTTTGGGGTATTGGTGGATTAGGTTTCATATCAGGGTATTTCAATATTGCATTTCAAAAAATTATCCTAAACATTTCTACTTTCTATTTGAAATATTTATATTCGTTTTTTTGATACCTTGATGATAAAGTTCAGTTGCAATATCATAGTAGACAGGGGAAAACAAAATGACTCACCTATATAAGTGGTAGAGCTGCCAAATTTGCGACTTTTTTAATTTAGAATAATATTTTCTGACCTGCTTCGACGTAGGGCCATGACCTGCGTTTTTCCATTGAGGCTCTATGAGATATTCCAAGTGAGCCTTTTGAATGAGGTACTGCTGATCTTCTTGAAGAGTTTCTGTGTGAGCTATGACGTCAAACTTGAACAGACAAGGAGTGCAAAATTCGGTAATCGGTGTCCAATGCATGTCTAACGGTTTGTGTTTATTGACGCAGTCCAAAAGGTAACTCACAAATTCTGGAAAGGTGGGCCACCTATATTGGGGAGTTGCTTTGGGGGACTGAAAGAAGAAGAGCAAAATGAAGTGCTAGAAATTAAAAAAAGACAAATGGTTACCAGGCTTTGAATTTATGAAATACACGATTTTACTTCCGCCGAACTACATGGGACTCATTTTTTGAATTTGCCAGTTTTTTATGCACAAATCTATCTGTGTATTGTTTTTGAGTACATATGAGAATTCAATTAACGTTTCCAAGTCTTCCTATAGTTGTTTTATTATGCGGTAATTCTTCATCATATTTTGAATAACTTCCAATTTAAAATTATAATTTTACAATTTATAAAATGATTTTATATGTACATGTTCACTCAAAAATCTCTATAGTAGGAAATATTTCAATATTTTCTCTGATCATAATTCACACGACATCATTTTCCCTTGAAATAGATAAATTATTTTCTCAAAATCAGCTTATACAAGGTTCTTATAAGCGGGTTCACTTCTGATACATTCTTTTTCACATCAGATATTTCTCAGGATTCCCTGGGTTCCTTAATTTCCATTGTCTTTATTGTTTAATGATATCATCAAATGTTTTCAACACTCAAAATTCTTGTAATATGCAGTGGATCTCAAAATATATAGACAAATAAAGTCTCATCATGATTGTTAACGTATGCAAGACGATCTGACCCACCTTGATGACTATTGTAGGCGAAATAACTTTTTTAAGCGTGATTTTTCAAAATATAATTCAATGCGTTGGAATCGCATCTCGACGCTATGCATTTCACGCGAAAAATACCACCTTAGTGATGGAGCTGTGCTACTCACGAGTTTGTTTGGGTATGGGCCTTTAGAAAATAACCATTATAAATCAAAGGCTTCCTTATATTATAACTATCAGTATCAACTTGGATTGTCATAGGTTATGGATTAAACGGAATTATCTAGGTTTCAAACATGCATCCCGTCGTTCCAACTAGTTAGTATAGTTTACGGTGGTAATTTGTTGGAAAAGTTCGTTTCATTTCTTGAGGTAATGCGACAATACCTAATTCATATACCTTATTCTGTTTAACTTTCAAATCCAGAACTTCTGAAGTTGTATTTGGAATGCCAAAATATATTTGTAAAAAAAATTCGGATAACTGTTAGAAGACTAATTACTCATTTATGAAAAACTTTTGTAATGAAGACTACATAGTGAATTACTAATAATATTTCTGAGAATATTCCGTTGTATACACTGGTCGAGTGGCTCAAGTGGAACTGGGCTGGACACTTGGCCCGAATGACAGACGGAAGGTGGACCAAAAGGATGCTGGAGTGGAGACCTCGAGCTGACAAACGAAGCAGGGGAAGACCTCCAACGCGCTGGACAGATGATATAAAGAGAATCACGACTAACTGGATCCAGAAGGCTGAAAACAGAGAGGAGTGGGCAGAGAGAGGGGAGGCCTATGTCCAGCAGTGGACGCAGAGGGGCTAGTTGATGATGATGATGATGACACTGGTCGAGCGAACATTAAAGATCACTGGAAGTCTGCGCAACAGAAAGTTACTGTAAAGCTACAATTCCACAGGAGGAACATTTTGTTGCTTAATGTTTCTCTTTATTGTCATAGGTAGAAACTTATGACAACTTATGTAAATTTCTCTATTCCACTGGAGCAACTATAAATTTGTCAATAGTTGCATATTGTTTCTTGAGTACGCAACTAGTGTTTCCACTGCATGTCGACAGTAAGCTACAATATGGAGCACTGCAAACTGAATACGTCTACGACACGACTGTTTACTAGTTGCGTTTTCGATACGTTTCCACTTCAATGGCAACGGAGATGTTTACCAATGTTTCCTATTTTCTTTCGAAGTTTACGCTCAAAATGGAAACCGGTGACAAGTAGAAACAATCAAAACTTGTTGCAGGAACATTTAGGAACATTTTAGAACTTCTACGGAAACAAGCAACAGCAACAAAAATGTTTCTCAACATTCCTCCGGTGGAACCGTAGCTTCACGGAATCTGCAGGCACTTAATCTAGTCACATTCATGATAAATTAGTTATCAGCCGAAGAGGGTATAAGTGCTTGTGGCATAGCAGCCTTTGCTTGTTACGGAGCGGCACATGATATGATGTACAAAACTTCTGATACTTCCAAACTGATGCCAAAAATATTTGCGATTTAATTCTATACGGGAAGAACAAATTTCTTAATTTCTTATGTTGAATTACCTTTATAAGTGGATATGTGGATATTATTGATTTCCACACAGAATACGCCTTTCGTATGTGTTAACAAGAACACTTCGAATAGGAAATATATAAAATTATTACCGGTTGTTGTTAGATTTCTCTCATCAAAAGGTATACAAGTGAAACTAGTCGATTTTTAATATGTTGAGGGTGAGACAGTGGAAATACTGTATTGGAATATAATTTTCAACCACAAAAAAGCTGCATTTTGTGGTGACATTTGTAACACATATTGGGAGAATTGCATAGAAGAGAACAACATAATGATAATAGTCATTTCAAAAAGGGCATTGGTCTTAACACTGTCGGCATTCGATATGGTACACATACACTGAAGGAATTCTGTGAATTCTCAGATGAGGAATATAAAAAAAATAGTTTAGCATGTAGGTATCAGATTTCTTACTCTGCATCCAACATGACAGACAGAATTTTGAACAAAATCTAGGGAAAATATTGACTTCTGCATAACGGACAGCTAAATGATTTTCATATAGGACAATGTCACTCACCGAAAAAATAGGCAAAAAATACATTACTTTGGTATATAGTTATACGAAATGTTGTATAGTCAGTTTTTCCCACAAGATCCTAAATAATTATTGAGAAAGCTTGGTATACAGGATGATGATAATCAAAAGGTTTTCATTGCATCATGTAGTAAATTTATCGTAATACACTGTCAAGATAATCTAAACTTATCTAAAACGTGATTTGCTTAAAAATGTTGAGAGTAGGGTCCAACGAAGATCCACCAGCTACATGTAGATGAACCTTATCTGGTTAAAATGTCAATCCATTTTTCGTCAGCTACTTTTCGAGTGTATTTTCTCAGTGATTGCAGTAAACTAAACTATAAAGTAATTAACAAAACGAAATTTGATTTTACTACGTTTATTATCACAAAATATTTTGAAAAATATAACACTGCGATTGCAATTTCGGTCACTAGACCATCATCAGGATGATGGTCTAGTGACCGAAATTGCAATCGCAGTGTTATATTTTTCAAAATATTTTGTGATAATAAACGTAGTAAAATCAAATTTAGTTTTGTTAATCATGTTAAATTATCACGTAGTAACGACGGATTCCATCAACTATATAAAGTAATTTCTAAAAGTTTGACGATTGTCTCTTTTCCTCGAGAATAATAAGCTATTATAGACGATAATTTTTTTTATTTCGGATTATTATTACTTAGATTTTTCTAAATAGTAAATTTTATTCCATGAGATCCAAATATTTTTAAAAAACCAATAAAGCAAACTTAATTATTTTAGAAGCGATGAATCCACTAGTATGACCTTAACTTAATTTTTCCTTACCGTTGTTTTTCTATATTTAGTTATTATCCTGTTTCCGAGCTGCCTATGATACGTATGTGGCATAGAGTACTGCAACTTATCTCTGTAGGCCGATAGCAACCTCTCTAGAGGATGTCGAACTATCAAAAATGAAGTGGAGTTTATCATTGCATCCATCAATGCTTGTGGAGATGGTCTGGGATACTTTTTCCTTGCTAAACTCAGTGGAACGGCTTTGGTTTTCTTGAGAAATTTAGGACTATATCTGAAAAAATAAAAACTATATAAATTATTTATATTCTTGAAATTTTGAGTTGAGTGCTTGTTAAAATAGATTTATTTTTGCAGAACAATTTCTCTAATCGGTGTTTACCCATTTTGTTTGATATATTTACACTCAAATATTATTTGAGATACGAAATCAAGCAAGCCTTAGTTTCGATAGATTAACTCTGCTAACAAAACATACTGACTCAAACTTGGTCATCTTCAGATTTCGTTAGCCCAAAATGAGCAAAATAATTGAACCTTGAAGAAACATCATCTTCTAGAAATATTTCAGGTGCTAAATTCACTAGGCGTATTATTTATTATTTATTCAATATGGAGTTATGTTATACTGCTACCTTAGGGTCTATTGTGCCCTTCATCAGAGCTTTTTCTGTACTACGCCATCTACCTACAGCTCGTTTTCTAGTTCCTAAATATTAATAAACTCCAATATCTAAGAAGACTTCTAGGAGGTTATTGCCTCACTCCTACAAGTTTCTTGATGGAAGCATTCCTTTCGATTGCTTGCAATGTCGAGCCATTCTTTGACCAAGTAGAGGCGAAATGTATATCCCAAATTTAATGTGATAAAATGTATTGTAAATCTCATGAAATCAAGTGTTTATACTCCGTTTTCAATTAAAAATGATATACCTGAAATACCAATCTCCAATCAACAATATCATTATTTACGAGAAATGTATGTAATATGAAATTCCATGCAATTTTTTTTTTTCAAACTTTATACCTAGTCGTCCAGGTTTTTCAATGAACGCATTGATTTCTCAGAAGATGCTTTGCTAACTCATTTGCATTATGAGATCAAAATTTTGGAACGACGTTCCTTATCGCAAGTTGTGTTGTTATGTCAAAATGTTGACTACATTTACACGATATTTGACATAAGACATAGGTACTAAATTTTAAATTTCAGCTCATATGGTTCCATGGAATCCGCTGGATATGCCTATATGAACCGACAAGAAAAAAATATATATATGTATATATATATATATATATATACATATATATATATATATATATATATATATATATACATATATATTTTTTTTTCTTGTCGGTTCATATAGGCATATCCAGCGGATTCCATGGAACCATATGAGCTCATATGGTTCCATGGAATCCGCTGGATATGCCTATATGAACCGACAAGTAAAATATATATATATGTAAATAAATATATATATAAATATATATATAATTATATAAATATAAATATAATTAAATATTTATATATATATATATATATATATATATATATAATATATATATATATATATATATATATATATATATATATATATACATATATATATATATATATATATATATATATATACATATATACTTTTTTTTTCTTGTCGGTTCATATAGGCATATCCAGCGGATTCCATGGAACCATATGAGCTGAATTTAAAAAAAAAAAAAATATATATATATATATATATATATATATATATATATATATATATATATATATATATATATATATATATATATATATATATATATGTATATATATATATATATATAAATTCAATCAATATTTCACTTAGTACTTACCCAGCAAGCAAGTTGAAATTGTACATCCAAGAAGTACTTGCAGCCTTGAATACGTTGCACCATACCAAGTGATGCTCTTCGTTAACCAAAAACTCCCAAGCATTTGGTCGATGCAAAGAGTCGTTTCCTACTTTATCCAGTCCTAGAGCTTTGCAAGTTTCGTAAAGGTGTCTTTGACGATTCTTCAGTCTTGCTATCACAGCAGTCTGATTAGGTTTGGCATTTCCTGATCTGATATAAAAAAATCTGTCGCCTATTCCTTCCTAAAAAAAAACTGATTACACTACACTGATACTCATTTCAGTTTCATCTGCTCATTTGTTGAATAGCAAAATTATATATTATCCAAGATGTTTCACCCTTTCTGAATAATTTTCTTACCGTTCAGAGAAAATTACAATATACAGCGTAACTTTCACTTATCGGAGAAATGCTAAAAAAATTATATTTCTATTCATTCACTAACCGAAAACCAAAAAACAATTTCAAATATAATTTTTTTGAGAAATCGTCATCATTCCAACTGTTTGAGTTCCTCAATATGTATCGCTATGTTGATTTATTTTAGTTTTATTTCCATGGGGATAGTATAAACTGATATTTCAATCAGAATGATAAATATCTTTTGTTCCAAGACAGTCACTTCTCTGATATTCATACTCAAATTATTTGAAAATGTTAAAAAATAATTTTATTGAATGTATCACTAAACAATATTATTTTTCTATATTTGAAAAACGTGAAACACTGTTTCTTATCTATACATACATACATATATATTTATATACATATATATATATATATATATATATATATATATATATATATATATATATATATATATATATATATATATATATATATATATATATATATATATATATATATATATATATATATATATATATATATATATATATATATATATATATATATATATATATATATATATATATATATATATATATATATATATATATATATATATATATATATATATAGAATTTGGATATGATTATAAATCATGCAACTGTATCAGTTTTAAATGCGAAAACTCATATTTTCCTGAACTTCTGAAGATTTATTCAATTAGGAAAACTCACTTCCTGTCGCGTTAGAGAGTGTCTCAAAGGCCTCAGGTAATGGTCCGTAGTAACCAGAAGCACTAACATCAACGGAATCACGCAAATGGTAGTAAAAAAGAGAACACACCTCCTAACCGCTTTCCAAGGACCAGGCCATTTTCGTTTTCGTCTCTTGTGTCCCATTTGTTTCTTAAGCTACTCCAACTCATTTCCCGGTATCCAGCATCACGACATCCATCACTAATATGTAGGTTTCAGGCAACATATTATCTGGTCGAAAAATTCTAATCTTATTTCTGTAAATTTATCTCGAAAATCAATAGTGCCCTCCTGGATAGGTCATTTCAAATTTCGAATTTTTATATGTTGTTTTCGCTGCACTGCGGAGAATCACAAGGCTTTCTTTTTAGGGAAAGCAGGGTTATGTAGGATGAAAACGAATCGATAAGAAGCTGCGTTGTCATGTTGCGGCCCTTTCTGATATTTCCATTCTCATTCACATGTATGATGATAAGACTTGGGTGATTGCGCATTATAATCCTTTTTCAGGAAGAGATGTGCTGTTCAGGGCATATGATTTGAGAAAGTAATTTACTGAAATTCACAATATATCTTAATAATTCTTCCGCTTTGCTTTAGCATACTTCCGAATGAAAACTATATATATATATATATATATATATATATATATATATATATATATATATATATATATATATATATATATATATATATATATATAGGTAATAGATGGTAACGATAAATATTACCTATTTATATAATCGTTATAATATATTATATTTATTAACACAACTATATTACAATGTAAATCTGACTTGTTGACAGCTACTCAAAAAATATTAAATTAATGAATGTCAAAAATATCGATTCTCCACTATTGGTTGTGAACTTGAAACCGCCACACTACCCCCCTTGGCAGAGAATTTGGTTACAAATTCAAAGTTTTTCTGAATCTAACTCTTCTGCCAGATCGCGTTGTATATTCGGGAGCCGGAATGGGTTCTTTAGGTACAGGTTCAACAGTGGGAGTGGAAACAGGAACATGTTTTGGAGCAGGAACAGAAACGGGTGTTAAAACTTCATCTTGTAAAATAAATGCAGGTTTCACTCGATCGATCGACACTTTGGTAGGTTTATTATGTATCAAGAGTGTCATCGTCTTTTCGTCTCGACCAATTATTTCGTATGGACCAGTGTATGGTGGTTGAAGTGCTTTAAGAATGGGTCCTTCTTTAAAAAAAACATGACTGCATTTCGAGAGTTCCTTGAAAACAAAACGCCAGGTGTAAAATGTCTAGATGCTGGAGTTAGTCGTAAGCGTGACATGCATTCTCTTAAGCTTGAGAGAAAGCTGCTCGTATCATGGAGATTCTTGTTTTCAGGGTTTGAAGAGAAAAGTTTAAAAGGTTAACGTAGAGTTTCTCCATAAACCATCTCAGAGGAAGTAGCCTTGATATATTCTTTAAAAGCTGAACGAATCCCAAGTAATACGAGGGGTAAAGCATGAACCCAATCGATGTCGGAATGAGCCATTATTGCAGCTTTTAAGTGACGATGTATACGTTCGACTAAACCATTTGCAGCAGGATGCCAGCTTGTAGTGAGGTTATGTCCGATTCCAAAAAAATTTACGAAATTTTTGAAAACAGAAGTAAATTGAGCTCCACGATCTGAGGTTATAGTTTGAGGAAAACCAAAACGAGATAACCAGCAATCCAGAGCGTGAATCACCGCTGCACTTATATTCTGCAAAGGATAAACTTCGGGCCATCGAGTAAAACGATCGATGATTGTCAAACAATATCGAAAAGTTTGTGCAGGTGGAAGTGGCTCAATCAAATCGATGTGGATATGAGAAAACCTTTGTGTCGGAGTTTTGAAATTTCCAATAGGAGCATGAACGTTACGAGAAATCTTCGATCGTTGACATTCAATGCAAGCACGAGCCCAATTTCGACAATCTTTGCTCATCGAAGGCCAAACGAATCGGTCGCTAATTAACTTGAGTGAAGCATTGGCCCCGGGATGACTCAAACTAAGTTGATTGAAAACGAGATGCCGTAATGAAGGTGTGATAAAAGTTCGTAGTTTTCCTGTCGATGTATCACAAAACACAGTAAGTGAGGATCCAGGAATCAGCACACGTTCGATGTGGAGAGGAGAATTTTCTTGAATGATCTTCTTGAGTTCTTCGTCCTCTTCTTGAGATTTAAACAGTAACTCGTAATCAAGTGGTGCAGAAACTGCTTCAATACGGGAAAGTGTGTCTGCCACAATATTAATGGTACATTTAATGTATTGAATGTCCGTTGAAAATTCCGCGATGAAAGATAGTTGATTGAGTTGAACTGGTGGAAGTTTTTCATGGCTTTGTTGAAAAGCGTAAACCAACTGTTTGTGATCTGTGTAGATAGTGGATGTCCTTCCAGAAAATGACGAAAATGCTGAATTGCAGCGTATATAGCAAGAAGTTAACGATAGTAAGCAGGCCAAGAATTTTCTTTCGAAGACATTTTCTCTGAAAAGAATGCAAGTGGTTGCCAAACATCATCAACGAGCTGCTGCACACAGGCATCAAAAGAGTGATTTGAAGCATCTGTGAAGTGGCTCGCCGATACGAGGGAAGACCAGAAATGAAGCAGAAGAAATGCAGTTTTTGCATTTTGAGAAAGCTTCTTCTAATTCAGGTGTCCAGTCTATCCGCTGAGAACCTTTCACAAGTGGATTGCTTATTGCATTATGTAAAGGGGCTTCATATTCAGAGGCATGAGGTATGAATTTGCGATAGAAATTCAGCATTCCCAGGAAACGGCGAAGACCTTTTGCTGTTTTTGGTAGAGGGAAATCTTTAATTGCCCGAACACGTTCTTCTGGAGTACGGATGCCAGCAGAAGAAATAGTGTATCCTAAAAAAATAATCTCATCAACTCCAAAAATGCATTTATTTGGATTGATGACTAAACCGTATTTCGAGAGACGTTCAAAAATAATTCTTAGATGACGTTCGTGTTTTTCTTTAGAACGAGAGAAAACAAGAATGTCGTCCATATAAACGAAACAAAAATCCAAATCGCGCAAAACTTCATCCATAAACCTTTGAAAAGTTTGACCAGCATTTCGAAGTCCAAACGTCATGAATGGAAATTCGAAAAGTCCAAATGGTGTAATGATGGCGGTTTTTTTAACATCTTCTTTAGCAACTGGAATTTGTTGATATGCCTTTACTAAATCAATTTTTGAAAACATCGTACATCCATCAATAAAAAAGGTGGCATCGTAAATGTGACGAACAGGATAACGATCTGGTATTGTTCGAGCGTTCAATGCGCGAAAATCTCCACAGGGGCGCCAAGTTGAGTCACTCTTCGGTGCCAAGTGTAAAGGAGAGGACCAGGAACTTTCGGATGGGCGAGTTGTGCCAGCTTGTATCATGTCATCGAATTCTTTTCGTGCTATTTTTAATTTTTCGGGACTTAATCGGCGAACTTTACTTGTAACCGGAGGTCCAGGAGTTGTACGAATATGATGGACAGTTTCATGTTTAATATTTCGAGGTAAACCTGGTGGACGACTGATTTCAGGAAACTCAGACACAAGAGCAGAGTAAGCTGAAGAATCTTGGACTACTTTGACACTGCCTTGCGAAGAAGGTTGAGAAAAACTGTGGGCTTGAAGCCCGGTGGAAACATCGATGATGTGTTTGGTGCGGCAATCAGGCAAAAGATGATAATGAGCAAGAAAATCTGATCCAATGATTGGTGAATCAACATCAGCAACGACGAATCTCCACAGAAAACTACGTCGAAGGCTTAGATTGAGATTTAAGGTTATAAAACCGTAAGTTTTTATTCTGCTTCCGTTTGCGGCACATAAATCGTAGTTGACAGGAGAACAACGATCTCGAAGGAGACGACGAGGAAAACAACATAA
Organism: Cynegetis impunctata; assembly: GCA_030704885.1. Classification (NCBI taxonomy): domain Eukaryota; kingdom Metazoa; phylum Arthropoda; class Insecta; order Coleoptera; family Coccinellidae; genus Cynegetis; species Cynegetis impunctata. The sequence continues at coordinate 13,507 of JARQZK010003699.1, read as the reverse complement.
ATCAGAACCAGTATCAACTAAAAATTTATGTTTGGAATTTTTATCAACTACAACTAGACGGCTACTGGATGAAGAGCAGTCAGACGCCGTCCTCACGGACTGCTTTGATCGTTTCTCAAAAAAATTGCAAGGTTTAATGCACTTTTTAGCATTTTGCTGATACTTTTTGTGATACCAACAAACTTGACCTGAATTTTGGTTAGGATAGTCTCGAGTGCCAGGTTTATTCTTCTGTCTAAAATTGCGATTAGAACTGCGAGAACGTGAGCGAGAAGTGGATAATGCAGCAACTTGTTTTTGTAGATCAGTAATAGCATTTAAAAGTTTATTTTCTGTGCCTTTATCGTTAAGTGCTGCACTTACAGAGAACGTTGGATTGCTCGGAGAAACTTCGACGATTTTATCAGCAAGTTCCGCAAGTTTATCAAGCGGCAGCTCCGACTGCGTTGTGAGAATAGCACGAACATTGGATGGGAGTCGTTGTAACCAAAGTTGACACAAAAAGTTATCTTGAACGATGGTGGCACCACCGAGAGAACGAAGATGACGAAGAAACTGCGATGGTTTCCGATCGCCAAGTTCTGCCTCACCAATCAATTCACGAACTCGTTGTTCCTCAGACTCAGACAAACGCTCAATTAATTTTGTGCGCAAAAATGTATACGGAAACTGTGCGGGAGGATTTTTTATGATATCCTCGACTTCTAATGCAAAACGTGCGTCTAATTGAGAAACGATGTAATGAAATTTGGTTACCTCATTCGTGATATTAGACAGCGTAAACTGAGAATCAGCTTGTGCGAACCATAAGCTTGGTTTGTCGGCCCAAAAAGGTGGCAATTTTACAGCTACCCGTTGCATGTGGGATGATTTTCCGGGTAGTCGACTGGAGCTTGATGTTGTTGTAGGTGCGGTAATCTTTGTAGTTGCTCGTTCTGCTGGCGAAGAGCTTGGATTTGACGTAGCAAGTCTTCGTTCTCCTCTCGTGGATTCAGCTGACCTTCGTCACGAAGCATCTTTCCGGTGTGTTCTTCTGTCGGGGTCACCAATATAGGTAATAGATGGTAATGATAAATACCACCTATTTATATAATCGTTATAATATATCATATTTATTAATGTTGTATTATTTTATTTATATCAGGCCGTTTGAATCTGAATACTGAGTTTTATTTTAATCCTTTTATTCAGAACACTAAACTATCACTAATTAAACTAGTACATTTATCATTCAGCTTCTTATTCTATATATACCGCCAAACTTAAACTGTCATTCTCAGAACAGACGCTTTCGTGAAACCATAGAAATTAATTACTAACATAAATCAAGTCGTCAGTGGCAACTGCCATTGTAACAAACTAACTATAAACAACACTCCCCCTCAATGGCAAGTTACTCCAATTCTTAAACTAGGTTACATTTTAAAAGTAAATGTTCAAATTTAAGTTGTGACAACGGTTTTGTGAACATGTCTGCTATCTGCAAAATTGTTGAAATTTATCTTATCGATACTGTATTAATATTCACTTTGTCTCTTATGAAATGAAATCGAATATCGATATGTTTGAGTCTTTTGTGGAATTCTGGGTTTTTACATACTTTGATCGCTGATTGATTGTCTTCGTAAATTACAGCAATTAAACTATTACTATTACATATCTTTAGGTCAATAATCAAGCTTCTAAGCCAACAGGCTCCACTTATAGCTAAACTCAATGCGATATATTCAGACTCAGTTGAAGACAGAGCAACAGAAGACTGTTTCTTAGAACACCAACTAACAGTACATCCGAAAATCTTAAACAAGTAACCAGAAGTTGATCTTCTGTCAGTTCTATCCCCAGCCCAATCCGCATCAGCATAACATTCAAGAATATTTTGATTATTTGTTTTTCTAAAAATAAGACTTTTGTTCAAAGTTCCTTGTATGTATCTAAAAACTCTTTTGATGGCTTTCCAAAGATCTGAACTGGCGCTGCATTGATACCTGCTTAAAATACTTATTGAAATACATAGATCTGGTCTAGAACATAGCATTGCATACATTAATGAACCTATTGCTTTTCTACATATTTCTTCGATTTTTCTACTTTCAGATTCTTTTAATTTAAGTTCATCATGTTTAAAATTTACTTCCATAGGCGTTTTACATGGTTTACAATCTGCCATTTTGAAAGCTTTTAATACATTATTTAGATACAATGTTTGGTTTATTTTTATTTCATTTTCAGCTAAGTTCTGAGTAATATTCATGCCTAAAAATTTATTTATGCCACCTAAATCTTTCATTTTGAAATTTCTGTTTAAAGTTTTCTTAAGGTCATCAATTTCTTTTTCATTAGATCCAGCTATCAATAAATCGTCAACATAAATCAGGATGAAAATCCTGGAAGTATTCGATATTTTAAAATAGATACAATGCTCATTTTGAGACCTTTCAAATTTTAAAGTTATCAATAAATCATTAAATTTTTTGTACCAACTCTTTGGAGAGGTTTTTAACCCATATAATGATCTTTTCAGCTTTGCATATTTTCCTGTTTCATTATCAAAACCTTTAGGTAATATTATGAATACCTCATCCTCAGTTATTACATTCAGAAAAGCACTGCATACATCGAGTTGATGTATTTTGAAATTATAATTGTTACACAAAGCTAAAAAGAATCTTACTGAGGGTAATTTAGCTACTGGGCTATAAATGTCATGATTTGTCAAAAATTGTTGGAAGCCTTTGGCTACAAGCCTTGCTTTAAATTTAACAACGTTATTAAGTTCGTCTTTCTTCTTTTTGTACACCCACTTACACTCTACAGGTCTTTTAACAACACTAGCACACACTAACTCGTAACAGTTGTTTTCTTCTAATGCTTTTCTTTCTTCTTCCATAGCTTCCTTCCATTTTTCAGCTTCGCTGCTTGTCACTGCTTCTTCATAGTTGGCTGGTTCCCCATCGTTACTCACTGTCATCAACACTGTGTCAATGTCCATTTCGGAATCATTATATCTTGGGTTCTCTCGTATATTTCTTCTCAGGTTGTATCTTCCAACTTCCATTTCTTCATTCTCTTCTGGATCCTCTTCCCTTGTGGAATGGTCTTCAATGTATTCACCAGGTTCAGGCAACATATCATCAATTTCTTCATCTTGCGTTTCTTCTGTCTCTTCGAAGTTCTGGATTTTGCTGTTGCTGGATTGTTAGTTGTTTGACCTTGGTCTGGAAGAAATATTATATCTCTTTGGGTTTCAACTTTGTTTTTCTGCGGTATGTAGACTCTGAAACCTTTTACATCTTCTCCATATCCCATAAAATATCCCTGTTCATTTTTGGCGTCCCATTTTAATCTTCGTTCTTTGGGTACTAATATAGAAACTCTGCTTCCAAATATGTGAAAGATTTCCACCTTATATTTCTTCTGATGCCATAACTCATGTGGGGTTTTGCCTTGTTCAGGACTTGGGCCTGTTCGGTTTATAATATACAAAGCAGTATTTATGGCTTCAGCCCAAAAAGTCTTTCCTAAGCTTTTGTTCGAATTTACCATAGTCCTGGCTACTTCTACCAGCGTTCTATTTTCCCTTTCAGCTCTTCCGTTTTGTTGAGGATTATATACAACTGTACGTTGGTGACGTATGCCTCTGCTCTCCAGAAGTTGTTTTACTTCGTTATTCACGAATTCTAAGCCATTGTCAGTTCTCAACGTTTTCATTTTAGCTTCTGTTTGCCTCTCAGCCATAGATATAAACTTCTTAATTATATTGGGTACTTCAGATTTCTGCTTAGCAAAATAAACATGTCTATAAGAAGAAAAATCATCCTTAAACAATATAAAATATCGAGATCCACCTAATGAAACTCTTTCCATTGGTCCACACACGTCTGCGTACACTATTTCTAGTAATGCATTAGCTCTTGACTCACTAGTTTAAAATTTTAATTTATGCTGCTTTCCAACTAAGCACTGTTCGCAAGTGAATACACTATCTATGTATTTTATATTCATATTCTTTAGAAAACTTCTGACATATTCAACATTTTGATGAACTAATTTGTGATGCCAAATTTCTAGACTTTCACTTTTCTTTTTTATCATGCATTCTGAAATTTGGTTTTCTTTCTGGTCATGTTTGAATATCATTTTATACAGTTTATTTTTTCTTATTGCAATTGCCCTTACTTTATCAGATTTATCAGTTAACCTACACATGGAATTATCTGATTTCAAGAAATATCCTCTATCTAAGGCACATCCAACAGAAAATAAACTTAAGATCTGGCACATACAGAACATTTGACAATGTGGTTTCAATAAATTTTGAGTCATTATATGCATGCAATTTTATGATTCCATATCCTCTTACCTCCAACTTTTGTCCACTTCCCACTCTTACTGTTTTAAGGGTTCCAGTTTCATCAATTCTTTCGAACATTTCTTTATTCCATGACATGTGCTCGGTGGCCCCTGAGTCTGGGTACCAATCATTTGTTCTTCCATCATTTGAATACACCATGAATGCATTGGTCTCTTCCTTGACTTGACTTGCTCTAGATGTTTTTTCTTTATTCTTCTTGAACCAACAGTTTTGTAATTCATGTCCTTGTTTTCGGCAGTTTGTACAGAATTTACTCCCTGCTCTACTTTCACCATTTTTGACATTCTTGTTTCTAAAGTAGCATTTCTTGACTTGCTTGTTTGGGGAATTTTTAGTTTTAGTCATCAGGGCTGTTGTCGACTCTTCCGATTTGCATCGTTCTTCTTCCAGAAGTAGTCTTGAAATTAATTCTTCCATCGTTTGATTTTCAACTGGTACAGACTCCCAGGCTGATCTAAAATGTTTGAAATTTTCTGGAAGGGTCATAAGAATCTTTGTAATGATCATTTTCTCTGACAAAGTTTCACCTGCTGTTTTTAGTTTTTTTTTTGCTGTGGAATCGAAGGTGAGCATGAAAAATCTCTGTTGTAACAGATGAACACTTACGACCGATTCCTTATCATACACACTTTTTAATTTGGTCCACATTTCTCTCGCTTTCACAGGACAATAAATGTGTCAGTGGTCCTTCCTCCATTCTGGTTACCAATATTTCCTGAGTCCTTGCGTCGTCCTTCGACCATCTTTCCATTTCATCTCCATCTTTTGGTTTAATCCTTGTTCCATCAGCCATCCCTAGAAGTCCTCTTCCTTTCAATAAAATTGTCGTCTGGAACTTCCATACCGGCTAGTTTTCCCCGGTTAATTTTATGGTGGTTGTAGATTCGCCCATTTTTAATTTTTTCTTATGCACTTTTATTACCTCGTGGTCGATTTTTAATTTTCACTCAGTTTGTAGCGTAGGCCTGGGCCCATAACCTGTTGTATTATTTTATTTATATCAGGCCGTTTGAATCAGAATACTGAGTTTTCATTTAATCCTTTTATTCAGAACACTAAGATATCACTAATTAAACTAGTACATTTATCATTCAGCTTCTTATTCTATATATACCGCCAAACTTAAACTGTCATTCTCAAAACAGACGCTTTCGTGAAACCATAGAAATTAATTACTAACATAAATCAAATCGTCAGTGGCAACTGCCATTGTAACAAACTAACTATAAACAACAATTAACACAACTATATTACAATGTATATCTGACTTGTTGACAGCTACTCAAAAAATATTAAATTAATGAATGTCAAAAATATCGATTCTGCACTATTGGTTGTGAACTTGAAACCGCCACATATATAAGTATATACAGGGTGTTTCAGAGGTAAGAGAAAATATTAAAGGAGGTGCATCTACTTAAAAAAATAATGAAAGTAAATATTCAATTATAGCCATATGACCATACAGAGAAATGTTTCTGATTTTTTACGCGAAAACCATGCGTCCTACGAAAGAAAATTCATAGACAAAATTTGCTCTAAATTGAATAGGGACATCAAAAAAAGCAGTGGTGTACCATTTTTTTTAAAAATATTCATTCCGAATCCAATACGGACGCCACTGGTGGAAATAAAAAATGCATAAAAACTGTACGCCAAATTTCATGAAAATATGCAAAGTGGTATGCAAATAAAAAATTTATTTTTCCCCTCAAAACTTTAACACCCTATTTTTCGGAAAGGAATCGTTTTCGGACCATAGTTTATGTGGCAAACTAGCATTATTTTTCCATGTAGATGCACCTCTTCAAATATTTTACCTTACTCTTGAAACACCCTATATATGTATATATATATATATATATATATATATATATATATATATATATATATATATATATATATATAAATATATATACAGGCGCGGATCCAGGGCCGACTTTGGGGGGGGGAACTTTTATATATTCAAAAGCCAAAAGGTACTGTTATTTTGGGCAATGGTAAATCGAGTAGCTTCCAATCAAAAAATAAGGTGGGGCCCGGGCCATTTGGGGGGGCAACGTTCCCCTAGTCCCCCCCCCTCTGGATCCGCGCCTGTGTATATATATATATATATATATATATATATATATATATATTATATATATATATATATATATATATATATATATATATATATATATATATATATATATATATATATATATATATATATATATATATATATATATATATATATATATATATATATACTTACAGTTAACAACTTAAATCTCCAAGTTATAAACATGCGAAGTGACGTTACCATTTCAAATGAAAACTGTCAAAATTGATAAAACTCATCAGACTGTACAAATGAAGCAAAAGCCTAAGAGATCATTGCAAAAATTTTGATTTGAATTACAAAAAAATATTTGTATTTTTCCTACCTGTAACGGTTACAGATACCAAAAAAACAATAACTGACAAAAGTCTTCAAAGTAAACCAGAAACTGCAATAAAGTTCATGGGGTACAAAGGGGCATCAACCTAGAAAAGATCTAGCTGCAGATTTTCTCAACATTTCGGCATACCAAATGATGTAACCCAGAATCCATATTTAAAATGATATAATATCTTGAAAGTTCATCACCCTGTAGATCGGTTGCGAAGCGGTTCTGGAACTATGTTTATATGAATTTTTTGTTCAAATAAGCTTAATAGCTGCATCCTACTATGTACATGATATTAAGGAGCAGGGTGTATATTTTTCAGAAAATATCAATTGCTATTTTCTTACGTTTTTCTCGATTATTTAATCTACTGTTAAATCGAATAATTCGAGTCCTTTTCAGATGCTTCAAAGATTGTCAACTGATTTTGAATTGGAATGCTCCTTCATCATTCCTCTACACGAGTGCAGTGTTCAATATTCCAGATTCATGCTCAGTATTCAACAAAGATTTTCAATGTATAAACGTGATAGAGAGGACATCATATATTGTTGCTGTCATGGATCGACCTGACTTTTTGGATCAGCTCTCTCTAGAAATTTCAGGTGCGCAGTTATGACAGCTCAATGGTAGTCATTATAATATGAATACAATTTTATAGGTATGCTTTCTTGTACTCTAGAAGGATATGAAGTTTTCGTCGATGTTCCTAGTATATCAATACTGTCCACGGATATAACTGACAAAAAGAAGATAGTTCCAGTTTACAAATTGATTGAATCAAATATTCCGGATTTCGTTAGTTGCCTAGCTTGCAGCGACCGAATTAATCTTATTCAAAAGTTCTCAGGATTCCCACACAATATCTCTTCAAGCCTAGAAATCGATGCTTCCCTATATAGATCTAATTTTGATGAATATAATGGAAGGTCATTCTTTATCGCCCACAGAATAAGCGCGGTGTTTGATGGTTGCATTATAGAGTTGAAGAAAACAGAATTATCGGATATTTCGAGTATTGTGATATATTACAGGTAAAACTCTTTTCCTCGTTTTGTTCATTGTAGAGGGTAATATTGCACACATAAAATATTTCAGATTGTTAGACAATCGTCAAGATTAATACAATAATTCCTTAAAAGATGTTGATGTTATATACATATATATATATATATATATATATATATATATATATATATATATATATATATATATATATATATATATATATATATAAATATATTATATATATATATATATATATATATATATATATATTAGACTGATTCAAAAAAATCGACTATTTTTTTTCTTCTTAAATATATCAAAAATATTGTTGGATATTATGAAAAGAAAATCCTGTGAAAGCCGCAGTCTTTAATATTAATATTAAGATATCCGGCATGATTAATTTCTATTTGCCGTATGATTAACATGGGAAAGAATTTTATAATTCTTTAATGATTTATCAAAGAGGCCAGGCCATTCTCTTGTATGAAATTGAACGCTCTACAAAAAAGCTTTCTTATAATTTTTCGTTTAAGTTATGTTTACCAAAAAATTTGGTCAAATTTTTCAAAATTTTTATATTATAAATTTTTTTTTGGTTCAACTTAATATTATTTTCGTGCAATAGCACGCGAAGCGAGTATTTCGCGTACGCACCAAAGTCCGCGGAATTTAATTTCGCGGCCGTTACC
>JARQZK010003699.1:0-2500 GCA_030704885.1 Cynegetis impunctata | reverse complement strand
TCAGAATACCTTCTGCAGCAGGTTAAATAGCCTGTTAGCAATATGGTATGGTCTGTGATCTTTGCTTGAGGTACTGGTCATATATTATCAGAACCATGAGACAAAACCACTAAAAGCGTATACAGGCTGTCCCATTTTCGATGTCCTTACGGAGTAACTCCCTTATTTTTAAAGATAGAGATTTGCGGTTTTCGCTAACTTGGCTACTTTTTTGTGAATCTCACGATACCGTAAGCAAAATTTTCATAGCTTGCTTTGTTTTTGAGATACAGGGCGATGTTGAAAATATTGCATTTTGGTCCCCCTCCTGTATCACAGCTTTCTTTTAACTTATAGAAAAAGTAGAAACTGTTTTTTATACACTTTTTTACGTTGAATTCAGTGGCGTAGTCAGATTTCTGAAATGAGCTGTCATTGTTTAGGTATAATCCAATGTTATAATTTTTTAAATGGAACACAAATGCTTTGCGCTTTTCAAAAAAATATAATACTTCAGCGCAGTAAACAAAAATATTACTTCCATTTATATAGGTTAGAATGAAAAGTATTCATTAAAAAAATATTATTCAATATAAGTTACTAAACAGAGGTACATTTAATTATGATTATAAGAAAAATAGAAACTTATATGTAATACGACTACAAAACAAAGGTCTATTATTTTTCTGTTGACTATTTCACTCATTCCATTTTTAGTGAGAAAGTTTCCATAGCTACTCTCGTTTCACAGCGATAAAACATGCAAGCCGGCAACACTTACTATGTTAGTATTTCAGCGACAATATTTTGACATTTCTCACATGAATCGTTATTTCCTTGACTTTCTGAAATGTGACCATATTACTGTTAGACATATTTTCTCGTGAAATAGTCATGTCGAATACCACTCGAGATGAAATTTTCAGGTAAAATTTCTCTCTTGTAACATTCAAGTTTGTTGCTAAGACAATTTCGCTCATGACATTTTTTCCAAAATCACTCGCCTGACGGCTCGTGATTTTGATACAAATGTCATTCGCGAAATCGCCTAAGCAACAAACTTTCATATTACAATCGAGAAATTTTGCCGGCAAAATTTCATCTCTAGTGGTATTATATATGAAAATATTTTGTAAATATGGTTCAAATTACTGCTCATTCTGTTGACACATTTTCTGAGGATAGCGCCAATCACCACAGTTATAACAAAAGTCTTAGGACCTAAGCACTCGAAAACTTCTCTCGTGGCATTCATCAGAGCATCTCGATTTTCGTGCCGTGTGTGGTTCATTTTATTTTTTATGTAGCCCCATATGAAGAAATATAATATAGATAAGTCAGGGGACCTTGGTTGCCAGTTAATGGGACCATTATTACCAATCCACTGGTTTTGGAATCTTTCATTACAATAAACCTTTTCTATATTGAACCAACGGAATTTTGTCAAGTAGTTTCATGAAGAAAATTATCCAAAATTTCCAAATATCTTTGGTGATTCAAGTTACCGTCGAAAATGCGGTAGGCGCTAATCTTCCTCCAAAAACAAAACAAGATACATTAAAGCCTAATCTGCCTTGTTTTTGACGAACCACCGTAACGTGCTCATTTTCATTTGACCAATAACGATGATTATTTCGATTAAAAATACCAGCGCTACTAATATGGCTTTCATCGGACAATATACCACCTACAAAACTCAATACATATATATATATATATATATATATATATATATATATATATATATATATATATATATATATATATATATATATGTTCAGAAAGATTTCCGCGGTCGGAAGTATTTGAAAAAATCTTCTTGTTCTCTCCTACCTTTGCGAGGACACTAATTTCATCATTTTCGACATTTTCTTTTCTATACCTTTCTGGCCAAGGCTTTTCAAAAGATCCGAGAAAGGAAACTCAAAATTCCTATCATTTTATCTAACTGACACCCAGTAACTGGGTAATAGTAAATACCTTTCAAAATAGAGGTACATCGCTTGATTTGGATTCAAACCAACTTGGTAATATATCCCAATTTTTTTTATTTCTGAATGGTAATATATCTAATTTTTTTTATTTCTGAAATACTGGATATCATTCGCCATTGTAGGAAAAATTTGTACAATTTGACAGGAACTATAAATTTTCTGCACTTGCTTTTTCTTCATAGCCACCTACTAATTAGTTCCAGAGCGTATATAGTCGATAAATAGTGTTTCATTAGTTTGAATTTATTGTTTTGTCAAATTGTTTAATAATGTATATTAAACAATATTTTTTTAATGAAAACTTTTCGTTTTACGCGATACATCTGGAAGTGATATTTTTGTTTATTGCGCCGAACGATCTATTAAAGTGTATTTGTCTTGACTTGCCATAAAAAAAAGAAAATTATCTAAATACAAAGCAAATACTCAGAATATAATATAAGTATTATAGATTTTTGAGAAGCGCAAAGCATTTGTGTTTTGAATATGGAAAAATATACAGAGTGTTCCATTTAAAAAATTATAAT